>CAWUFW010018241.1:0-229493 GCA_963921515.1 Calotriton arnoldi
TGTTGTAGTGAGCCTCAGCAAGGCCTACCAGTGCTTAGGGGTTCTCCCTTCTCTGCACAGAGTCCTCAGACACTTAGGAAGAAGTTGGCACAGAAACTGGAAATAGAAAAGACAGAGTTTATTAAACCTCATGAGGTGGAGCTACATTCACACACATCACCCTTCAGTAATGCATGAAGTAGCACACTGAATGGAAGGATCCTGGTCCTTTTATACCCACACAGGGGCTCAAATGAAGGCGGTACTAACACAAATGCTGGTTTTAGGTACATATAAGGTCATACAGAGAATGCACAGTCGACAAGTGGGTGGAGCTAACAGTTTCTACTTTTAGTAGACACATCCTGACATTTATAAACTCGGAACAGCTGCAAGCTCAACTGAGCATGTGCAAAGCAAGAGGAACTAAATATAACTTGTCTCTAGGCAGATTTCAAGAGCAGTTGACAGGAAGGTAGGACAGAGCACATGGCGAGCACATGGTAGCACATGGCAGCCAAAATGGCTGACAGAAATACAAAATGGATTCCACAAAGCGGACAATTTAGCCTCTAAATACAGGCTGTCTTCAGCTAATGCTTAACTTAAATGCTGCCAAATTACAACAGACGACCCTTTCAGCATTGGCTGAAGACATTCGTTTATCTGGGGTAATCTAGATATTCATCCCGTATATCTATTAACATTATTTCGGCCACCTCTTTATTCAACATTTGTTGGGCCTTTGTTTCAGCAATGTTCCCTCTGGCAGGTATACAAGCAGAAATGCAAATGGAGCAAAGCATTGGACCACATTGGATACATACACAGCATGTAAAAAATATTACAATTATTACACACAGGATAGTCAGTAGCTTCCAGCCCCAAGCAGAAACAAGAGTCCAAAACCATCCAGCAAAAGTCCAAGTTCCAGTCTCTGGATGAATTTCTGCAGCAATCTTATGCAATTTTGATATTGCGTCATATACTGAAGGTGAGTGATCTGGTATGAATACACAACAGCTGCTACCGATGATGCGACATGCACCACCTCGATCAGCCAAAATTACGTCTAGCACCATCCTATTCTGGAGTGCTACAATCCTTGCAATCTGTAGTTCCTCTGTAATGTTCCCAAGTGCCATAGCTGTCTGATTGGTAACAGCTTCCACGACACGAGTTAGTCGTCGGATTTTCCTGCTGTTTAATGCAGCACCCACAAAGAAAAATAAGCCCAAGTTGAAATCAACATATTGTTGTAGGGTAGTGTCGGTTTGGTCAACTTCATCCATACTTATTGTCCTCTTATTTCTGTTTTTGGAAATGTCATTGTACAGTTTAAAATCACGGTGATACAATGCAGGTGCCAGAAACACAGGGGGCAACAGAAAAGATACATAGCAGATTCCTGACCACCCAACAGGTAATTGATAATATCCGTTATTTCCACACACAAAATACGTGTTATGCGAGGCTGTGAAAGTGCTCTTATTGGCACCTTCAATGGTCAGGATTACAGTACACTCGCTCCTCCCCACTGGAATTCTTCCAACACTACAAATACACAAATCTGCTTTAGCTTTTGTCACAGAAATCACAAAAGGTCCAATGTTCTTTATTATTCTCACATTTGTGAAAACATATGGTGTTGAAATATTGTCCGGTTGATACTCTTCCCATTCCCATTTAGTCCCTTTGGCTTGTGGATAACCTTCTTTATTTTGATAACATACTTTATTAAGTTGAAAAATAATCCCACCTACTGAAGGCTTTCCATATGCAAACAAAAGCGCATACCAAGCTTGACAAGAACCATTGTGAGAAAATGGAAGAGGAATAAAAGGTGTTCCTCCTTTCTTTTGATGTGCAGGTATCATCCCACACACCCAACAGTTGGTAGTATTTGTAGCATTGTGAGTATGGTGCAACATCTGGATAAAAGTATTGTTCAGGTAAGATTGTCGATGCTTTTGCTCATGGTAAGGAAGAGTAAAGTAGTGGTGTTCCACGGGTACTGGCGTAGTGGCAACAAAAAGCTGTCGAACAGGAGCCACCTTCTCGATGTACCACGTAATTGCTGCCATAGCCACCATAGCAACAACAAACCCTACAGCACAAATGATTTGTTTTTTCATTTTAGCAGCAGTAATGATTGATCTTTCTGAAAACTTGTTGAAAACAGTCGTTGGAGCTCTTCTCCCTGGGCAGCCGCTGATTTCTTCACCATGGGCCAAAGCGGGTGTCACTACACTAATACAGGGCTGATCCCCCTCCCCTTGCCACAATGGCTCTCCGTTTCACTAACCCAGGGCGGTAGCTCAACCAGTCTTTTTCAAAACTGCAGATCCTTTCCTCGGTCTCAATTGATATCTGGATACTCCAGTGATCGTGTGGTCCGGGAAGACTTCCGCAGATTCGTCAGGTGAGATAGCTTGGCCTTTCTCCGTCTCCAGAATCTCTCGATGGTCGGTCAACACAGCAGGTTCCACCAAGGCAGGCGACACGCGTTTGCAGTGTGTGCTGTGGATCCAATTCTTTCTGTTTGTCACTCGAACTGCTGTCCTTGTCGCAAGGAGCACCTGCTCTGGTCCTCGCCACCTTGGCTCCAAGCTGTTCGATCTGTCGAAGACCTTGACCATTACATGGTCACCAGGACGGAGTTCGTGGGCCTCACCTGTAGATCTGTCAGGAAGAGCTTCTCGAACCTGTTGATGAATAGAAATCAAACTGTCAGTTAACTGTGCCAAATAATCATTCATCAGAACACAAGGAACATCATGTATGGGGCGTGGCTTAGGAATTCCCCAAATGTTCATTGGTCTTCCAAACACCACCTCATAGGGGGTAAGACCTGATCGTGAATGTGGCACCGATCTTATGGACAACAATGCCAAAGGTAGGGCATCTGGCCACTTTAGAGACGTGGAAGCCAGTATTTTCGCCAACTTTGATTTTAGAGTAGCGTTATACCTTTCCACCAATCCTGCTGATTGCGGGTGGAAAACTGTATGGAATTTCTGTTTGATCCCTAATCCTTTCAGGACATGCTCAACAACTTGCCCAATAAAATGAGGTCCATTGTCACTCCACAAAAGTTTACAAACACCGTATCTAGGGAAAAACTCCTTTAGAAGCACCTTTGCTGTGGTGAGAGCAGTATTATCCTTCGTAGGGTATGCCTCTATCCATTTGCTAAAGGCACATACCACCACTAGGACATATTTCAGATTATTGCAGCGTTCGAGTTGGATGTAATCCATCTGCAAAACTTCAAAAGGTGCGGTTGGTGTAGCAAACCCTCCTGTAGGAGTTCGTGTCCCTTTTCCAGGATTATACTGCCAACAGATCAAACAGGACTGTACTACCCTTTTGGCTGTGCTAGCAATTTCAGGATGCTCCCAAACTTGTGTAAGCAATGTAGTTATTGCTAGAGCTCCAACATGTGCCAGCCCATGTGCCATTTGAACCATAGGTTGTAAATAGGCCGCAGGCATTTTCCACTTATTCATTTCTTTGTTACGCCAACAACCCTCATCATCTAATATTCCTTCTTTAGACCATTGCTCAAGCTCTTCCACAGAAGCAGATCTCTGTATATCCAATACTTCCTCTCTAGCATCATGCCAACGCTCAGCTTGTGATTTCACTACGTACATGGGTGTAGTGCTTCGCTGCATCGCAGTCTCACGGGCTACGCGGTCTGCAAAGGCATTGCCTTGTCCTATTTTGTCAGTCACTTTCTTGTGTGCGCTACACTTCATAATAGCAACTTTCTTTGGGTATGTAAGTGCAGTCAAGAGATTATGCACTAACTCTCCGTGCATTATCTGCATCCCATGGGATGTAAGAAAGCCTCTTTCCTTCCAGAGTAGGCCAAAATCATGAACCACTCCAAAAGCATAGCGGCTATCCGTGTAAATGTTCACACACAAGTCAGTGCTAAGCTCACATGCTCGTGTCAAAGCTATTAGTTCAGCTGCTTGAGCCGACTTCTGAGGTATGCGAGCTGTTTCCACTACTGTCTCAAGCGTGGTAATTGCATAAGCAGCTGAAGTCGTGCCATCTGGTAACTTCAAACAGGACCCATCAACCCACAGTTCCCCATCTACATCTGGAAGGGGCGTATCTTGCAAATCGATGCGACCCTTTGTCTGTTCCTCAGTAAGGAATATACAATCGTGAGGCTCCTTTGACTGAGACTGAGTCGCAGGATATGGCAACAAAGTGGCGGGGTTCAGTGTCGCACATCTCTTCAAGGTAATATGAGGTGCTAGCAGTGTCAATTCGTATCCTGTCAAACGAGCACTAGTTAAGTGCTGAGTCTTAGTCTGATTCAAAAGGGCATCTACTGCATGGGGTACTAGCACCAACAGTTTGTGTGACAAAACTATCCCTTCACTCTGACGTATGGACACAGCCGTCGCTGCAACTGAACGGAAGCACCCAGGTAATGCACGAGCAACAGGGTCAAGAACTGCAGAAAGGTATGCGCAAGGACGCTGTTTGTCCCCGTGTGTCTGTACTAAAACTGACAATGCACATCCTTCTTTCTCATGTACATAGAGTGTAAAAGCCTTCGTGTAATCTGGTGTGCCTAACACTGGTGCAGAGCAAAGAGCTTGTCTCAACTGACAAAAAGCATTTTGACATTCATCTGTCCATGGAAGGGGGATCGGAGTGTTTTTAGTCAAAAGTGCTAGCAAGGGCTTAACAATGTGTGAAAAACCCAATATCCATTGCCTGCAAAACGAAGTCAGACCAATGAATGCACGGACATCTTTCTGCGTGGAAGGTACTGGGGTGTCTAAAATTGCTTGAATGCGATCTGGTGTCAGTGCACGGCCCTCCTTAGACAGAAGGTGTCCTAAATAGGTCACCTTCGGTCTACAATATTGCAATTTCTTTCGTGATACTTTATGGTGGTGTGTAGCAAGAAAAGAAAGCAAAGACAAAGTGCATTTCTCACACTGCTCAGGTGTATCGGCTGCCAACAAGATGTCATCGACATATTGTATGAGAGCCACTCCTTTAGACAAGGTAAAGGAATCAAGCTGTCTCTTCAATGCTTGACTGTAAATACTAGGACTCTCAGTATAGCCTTGAGGAACTCTACAAAATCTGTATGATCTATTATTCAAAGTGAAACCGAACAAATATCGGCTATCAGGATGAATAGGAATCGAGAAGAAAGCGTTCTTCAGATCAATTACAGAAAATGTAGTTGCTGTTGGAGGGACCAGGGTAAGCAATGTCGTTATGTCAGAGACTACAGGGTACTGTGGTACTACAATCTTGTTGACTTCTCTCAAATCGATAATAAATCTATAAATCCTAGTGTCAGTATCTTTTTTCAAAATGGGAAGAATCGGACTATTGCAAATATTGTAAGGAACTTCTTCCACAACCCCCACCTTAATTAAATCATGTACAATACGTGTGAGTGCTTCTTCTCCTTCTCGAGAAATTTTATACTGAGGCAGTCTTGGCAATAAAGCGCCCTCCTTGACACTAATATGTACTGGTGGAATAACCATTTGCCCTACATCAGTGTCCGAAGTAGCCCACAAAGTACTAGGGAGTGAGGCTAGTGCAATGTCCTCTTTAACAATACAAGATCTCTCAATCATAGGGTAGTTGTCATTCAAAATAACCCGTACTCCTTCCGGAGAACACCGTATCGTAGCCCTAAAATATTTAAGCATATCAAGACCCACAATATTGTCTGGTGTGTTTGGAGAAAGCAAAAACGGACATGGAGCAGTAAACTTATCAATATCAAATGCAAGTGGTTGTGACAATGGGCTAAGGGAAGGTGTTCCATCGAAACCTATCGATGTAATGGTTAAGCCAGACAGGGGAGCCCTTGGAACCAATTGTTTAGACAAGGCGCTACGAGTAGCTCCTGTATCAACCAGAAACTGATCAGTAGAACCCAAAACATGTGCTGTAACATAGGGACCCCTCTGATCTACTGGAACTTCAACTGATTCCTTACCCCATCCTAGGCAATCCTATGCATAAGCAGAATCTTGAAAATCAGAGGGCACATAGTCAGACATTTGATATTGGTTCCTTCTATCAAAAGTGTTAAACCCATTCTGCCCACGTGTATTAGCATCAAACCGAGCACGATCATTCGCGCTTCCTCTAGGCCCTTGATATCCTGAACGATTTCTCATTTGTCCCCGACCACGTAGATTCTGCTGAGCACGCAGCACTGGACAATCAGAAAGCCAATGTCCAAATTTTTTGCAGTACGCACACTGATCAACAGACAAATTCGAACGGGCAGAGGAAGGAAAGGACGAACCATAAGATCCACGTCCACCTCTATCATTATCTCTAGAAGGCGGACCATAAGCTTGAGCCAACATAACCTTTGTTTTCAACTCTTTAGACTTTTTGTCCTCATTACCTTTGGCTTCTAATTCTTGCCGCTCATAATACTGGGCCATAGTTAAAAGAGAAACCGGAGAAGATGTAGTCCATGAACTCTCACTGGCCTTTAAGCGACTAGCTATTCCTGGCAAAAGGTTTGCGACATATTTATCGACAAACAGATGCCTACCTGTGTCATCTGTCAATGACTGGCCACTAAAATCGTGAAATGCTTCTTCAAAACGTGTGAAGAAGTCGGAAACTGATTCATCTACCTTTTGCTTGCAAGACGCTAGCACTGTCCAATCTATCTTCTTAGGGGGAATGATCGTCTTTAACTTAACTAATATAGCTGCCGGAAGATTTAAAATTAACTGACACGGTTTCTGTGCAGGTTCTCTATCTTCATCTAACCGCTCTAAATCTTTCCACAATGCTCCAAATGTCGCATTATCATCTATTCTACGCACAGTTCTCCACATATCAGGCGGTAATATTAATCCAAAAAACAAATCAATATCAGACAGAGTCATAGTACAAGAGCTGATTGCACCCTCAACTTCCTCATAAAAGGCTGCTGGATTCTTTCGCGGGTCAGGCAATGCATTTTTAAGGGCCATAACATCTGCTCTATTCCAAGGAGTGTAAACCCAATTATAAATAAAGTACCCTTTCGCATTAAGAGAAGTCTTATCATCCTCTGTACCCGTTCCTTTAGGAGGAACATATAAAGGCGCGGCTTCCCGCATGGGTTTCACATGAATTACAACATTCTTATCTGTTTCAGGAGTAGGAGTTCGTGCCATGCTGATCTGAGATGCTAGTGCAGCTGTTTCTGCTGCCTTTTTCTCCTCTCGCAAACGGGCTGCTTCAACACGCAGTTTAACCAAGCGTCTGATCGTGTCAGCCACCTGGGAGAAGACAAAAAGACCGTCACGTAATTGTTTACAATCAGTTGCTACATCATCGGGCTCCATTTCTACCGAATACTTCCTAAATTGTTCAATAACCTCTGCAGCAAATGTATCGGTAAAATATATTTGCTCCCTTTCCTGCCATCCTTTTATACTATCTAAAAGTTCAGAGGCAGTGGTAGTACTACGAACGGCTTTACGCGCAGTAGATCTAATGTCAGATGCACGCTCAGCAGATAGCATGGAGCGAGTTTCTCGAGCTTTGTCCTGGTCTGAAAAAGAGTCCTCATCTGACTCATGAGGAGCGGAAGAAAAAATATACGGAGGTGGAGAACGATCTAATAACAAGAAATCATCTTGTGGTTTATTAAGGATAGGATAAAGGGGCTGCCTAACAGCGTATTGGCCAGTTACCTGTAAATGGCGTTCCCTATCTTCCCTCTCTTTAATTTCTTTCATCTCCTTGTTTTTTAACTCTAATGCTTTCGCATAAATGGTCTTTCGCTGTTCTTTGTCAATCAAGGCTTGCTCACGCTTCATTCGCTCACGCACTTCTTTCTCCCACATTCGCACACAATCAAACATATCTTGCCTAGTCTTGTGTTTAAACATACATTGTTCCACATACTGAATCTTTCGCAAATCAAATGACCCATATATAGGCCAACGCAACTCAGGGTCTTTACTAGTATATTTATTCCATAACGTGCAGTACATTATAGAAGAAATACCATACTTAATATACATATCCCTATTAGGCGTCCCCTCCGGGGGGCTGGTTGTGCTTCGTCAAGTCTCAAATTGGTACCACTACAAAAGCAACACATCCTACGAAGTGTGCTGAAAACAGGCATGCCAAAAAATAGTGCAAAATATGCAGTATTATAATCAAAGTAGCGCTTAAGGTACTCTTCGTACGTTGCGCTGTTCAAACAATTTTAAATAGAGAAAATTCTCCTCATTACCTGCCTATATGTATTGCAATACATATATAATTACAAAACAGATTCCAAAATTGGCCAATCATACAAACAAAGCCACAGTAAGTGTTACTAAAACTACCTTACCAATCAAAGGCATCAAACCAACAGCAAGTGCCGCAAAACGGCTCTTACCAATCAAATGGTGTCCAGGTTCCAACTGCCAAGTTCTCAAATCGACCAAATGGTCACTGCACGGCGAATCAACAGAAGAGATCTCAGTCAAGGACCGGCGCCGCCGGGATGGTCAGATCAGAAAGAAAGGAAAAACGCCGTGGGTGCCAAGACTCAGGTCTCCTCAGGCAGCGATCGCGTCCAAAAGCGAGATTCCAATCCTTCGTCGCGACCAGTCCTTCGGGCATCCGAGTCGCTGATGAGTCCCACGTTGGAAGCGCCAATTTGTTGTAGTGAGCCTCAGCAAGGCCTACCAGTGCTTAGGGGTTCTCCCTTCTCTGCACAGAGTCCTCAGACACTTAGGAAGAAGTTGGCACAGAAACTGGAAATAGAAAAGACAGAGTTTATTAAACCTCATGAGGTGGAGCTACATTCACACACATCACCCTTCAGTAATGCATGAAGTAGCACACTGAATGGAAGGATCCTGGTCCTTTTATACCCACACAGGGGCTCAAATGAAGGCGGTACTAACACAAATGCTGGTTTTAGGTACATATAAGGTCATACAGAGAATGCACAGTCGACAAGTGGGTGGAGCTAACAGTTTCTACTTTTAGTAGACACATCCTGACATTTATAAACTCGGAACAGCTGCAAGCTCAACTGAGCATGTGCAAAGCAAGAGGAACTAAATATAACTTGTCTCTAGGCAGATTTCAAGAGCAGTTGACAGGAAGGTAGGACAGAGCACATGGCGAGCACATGGTAGCACATGGCAGCCAAAATGGCTGACAGAAATACAAAATGGATTCCACAAAGCGGACAATTTAGCCTCTAAATACAGGCTGTCTTCAGCTAATGCTTAACTTAAATGGTGCCAAATTACAACACTGCCATACCTGTGTGTGTGTGTGTGATGTTTGTGGATACCACCCAGGGGGTGTGTTTGATTGTCAGTGTTTTGACTGGATGTTATTGGCAAGCTTCTGTGTGTTTGTCACTGGTGTTGTGTGCTGCAGGTGTGATGGTGTGGGGGTTGTGCGAAGGTTCATACTTGTGATTGACTGTCATGGAGTGTTGCAATAGGCCCTGTGTGTTGTGCTGCTGACATACTCCTGTGATGTATTTTGATTCAGATGTGTGGCTGATCAGGGTTGGACTTTATACCCTTCCTTTCATCCCTGTGCCTATTTATGGGTTGCCTTGCTGTCTCCCTGAGTTGTTGCAGTGAGGTGACTGTGGTTTGACTTCACTCACTGTGACTGCCATGTGTGGATTGTTTGGCTGGGGTGGATGTAATGTGTTCCTTCCCTTGCATGTGATATACACATTCTTGGTGTTCAGCTCCTTGCCATTCCATTTGTGTGCACCTCACTTTGGGTTTCCTATTTGTTGTCCTCCATTGCTGTTGGCATGTGGTCTGTGTTTGTTGCTGTGTGTCAGTGTGGGGTATGTCTGTGTGACTTGACAGGCTGTGTGTCCATTGGAGTGTTTGTTCATTATCTGTGTGTGTTTAATTGGTGCTTGGACTCAGTTTACTTGCCACGAGTGTGGTGTTGTTGTGGTGTGTGTGTTCCCCTGGCCCAGTGCTTGTACGCTGTGTGTAGCTCTGCAGCCACACCTGATGAGGCTGTCTCCCTAGTTGTTTGTTGTGTGGTGCAGTGTGTGTGTTCACCTGGCTCCTTTTTGGCCATGTGGGGGCACAGGGAGATCACATGGCATGTCCCTTCATGGTGTGGGTGGGCCTAGTGTGTGGAGTGGGGAGGTGTTGCCCTGTGTACTTTGGGCACTGCCCCTGCCTTGTGCTGGCCCAGGCTACTACATTGTGTGCATTTTTACTCGCGGATTCAACGCTGCGGTCACGTGAACTGGGCATTATTTCAGGATCGCGGACATGGTGGCCGGGGTGTGGAGGGGTGGACTAGTGGCAGGTGGGACATGTGTGGCTACACCTGTGGTTGTGTTCCTGTCCCCACAAGGGTGTCTGGTGGGGGCAGGCACCTTACATCGGACATGGATTTGTGGATTGTGTTTGTTAGCGGAGTTGTGTGATGGCGTACCTGCGTCGGGCGTCCGCGACGGTCCATGGCTTGCTGTAGGTGGATCATGTACAGCGCCAGGAAGACGTGTAGTGCCGGGTCCATGGCGTTCGGCTCCGGTTCTCGATTTCGCTCTCCGCTGTGGTGCTTCTGTATGCTCTGAATGGCCGGTTTCTCCGCTGCGGTGGGCTTGGCTGTTTTGCGCATCCTAATTTGTACGGCGGGAGGGACGTCATTGCGTACGGTGGTGGCTCTGGATTGGTTGTCTCCGCCGCGGGCACGTTTTGATTGCGGTGCGAGTTGCACCGCGGCGGATGGACAATGGGCTGTGTTTGGCCATTGTAATATGGCGGACGGGGGCACCGCTGCTCAAGGGCGGAAAACAGCGTTTTCTCCCACCGCCAGCATCTCGGAGGTGCATCCGCCAGTCATCGTAATGGACCCCTTAGTGTCTAACCAGACGCCCATGTTTTTCACCACTGACTTGAGGACTGGAAGAGGTCCTAAAACATCTTGCCAACATTTAGAACTGCATAGATCAGGCTGGTTACTGACCACCAAAATTTTGATCTTACCCCTGTTAAGGTTCAGGCATTTAAGACGACAGGCAATTCCTCCGTTGAGAGGACTTGCTACCTGAATGAGGTGTAAGTGAAATCACAAGCTTTGTATCATCAGTATATGAGACCAAGGTGAGGCCAAACAATTCTGCCAGAGGGCAGACATAAATGTTGAAAAGTATAGGACACAACGATGAACCCTGGGGGATGGCAGAAGAGATTGGCTGAGTTGTAGATGAAAAGGGTTTTGAAGACACTTGAAAAGAATGAAGCTCCAAAAAAGAAAGACCTAACCCACTTTAGAGCCTTGTTGCAGATTCCACCATCTATTAGTCTTCCAAGAAGCACACTCTGGGACACAGTGTCAAAAGCAGCACTCACATCTAACAAAATGAGTGCCACGGAGCCTCATTGGTCAATGGTCTATCTGAGTTCTTCTATGACCACTAGAAGAGCAGACTCAGGACTATGATGAGGGTGCAAAGCCAACTGCGAGAAATGAAGCAAATTGTTTGTTTTGAGGTAACTGGGTAATTGATGGTTAATAGGTATTTCCAATGTTTTCTCTGGAAGCCAAAGAAGGGAAATGGAGCTATAATGCTCCAGTTTAGAGGAGACTTCCAAGGACTTTTTCACCAGAGGGAACACCACTGCTTGTTTCCATGATTGGGGAACCTTTGCAGAGTATATAGAAAGTATAAGTAGATCAACCTTGGTTGGATTAAGAATGTGATTAAGAATGTGAGCATCCTTTTTAAGGGCCTGGGGTAGTGTGGGGTCCAGCTGGGTACCTGATTTGATTGTATTAATGAATTAAAGTAAAGCAAGGAAGGCAGGGACCTGGGGGGTTTTACAGACTCAGAAGCTATGGAAGCTTTCACATTCTAAACATCTACAGGGAAGATAGTATACATATCAGAGTTTTAAAAAAAAAAATCTTTTAACCCATTACATCTCTCCACAGGTAGGGGCCGTAGGCACCTTTGACATGGGGTCTTTCAAGTATATGAAAATGGAGAATATTGGCACAGTTGTGAGTGACATCAATTTTCTCAGCATAGAAGGTATGCTGTGCTTTTCTAATCGCGTAATGGTGACTTTTAATAGGGGCATATACTTTGCTGTAGCAGCGGTATCATATTTTTATGCCATGCATGCTCAAGCACTTGCAGCCTTCTTTAAGGACCAAATCTTGACCCAGTTGAACAAGGGTGCAATGACATTGGGCTTAATTGTAGTGGTCATAAGGATCAATGTATCCAAAGTGGAAAACATTCATTGCTTGATTGCCATATCCACAGCAAATATATTTGTATTTAGGGTAGGTCTGAAAGCACTTAGGAAGAAAGCATCACCATCAAGCTTCGAAGAGCATCTTGTGGCACTTGGTAAAGCAGGATTACCAGGAGGCGAACGGTCAGTTTGTATGCACATAGCCATCCCATAATGATCCATCCATACAAGAAAGAGCGGCGAATCAACTACTAGTGTAGCAAAGTTAGAATAAAACAGGGTCTAGCATGTTTCTTGCAATAGGGGTTAGGGCCTTGACCAGTTGTATAGGCTGTAAACTTCTAAGTCATTATTTAAATTAGGCACTGAGGTACAATCATTGTTGTCAAAATGGATATTGAAATCCCCTAGAATGTTGAATGTGGACAATTTGAGAGAGAGTGAAGAGTGCAATAGCTACTGGGAGAATTTGAAAGAATCTGGTCTCAGGACCCAGAGGTCGTTAAATGAGGGAACTCAAAAAAGAAAAACTGTGAGAGAGTTTAAGAGAGAAGATGATGCCTTCACAGCCAGAGACTGGGTGATCCACTGCAGTGTACGTAAAGTCTGAGCTAAAGAGAATAGCAATTGTTCCTCCTCCTATTATATCTAGATGATCTCGCTAAATAATATAATACCCTTGTGGGAGTGCCTGGACTACTTCTGGAGTGGAGCTGTCATTAAGCCGGATTTTTGACAGGAATAAAGTGAATGGTCTATGATAAATAATAAAATGTAGAATCTCTGGATTATGTTTAGCTAAAGAATGACAGTTATTATTAGGAAGTTTTATATAGCGCTAGCCAGACCCGAAGGTATCAGAGCGCTTTACAACACTTTGTAAAGAGAAAAACAACATAATTATAACAGAAGTGAACAGGAAGCCTCAGGATGCGGTGGAGGACTTTGCGCATTGTATAGCGATAGAGGGAAAGTTACAATAGTCACGTAATAGTGAGCATCAAAGTTCAAGCCACGAATCCTTCCGATCTAGGGGGAAAGTGGGGATGAGTCGGGCTAGGTATGAGGTAGAGGTCTTGGATTTGAAGTGTCGGAGTGTCGTAGTGTGCACGCTTGTGAGTTTTGATTGCAATCTATCCATTTGGAGAGGTACGATTGAGGTATAGGTCTTTAAGTTGACTCTTGAATTTTAGGAAGGAGGGGATGGTCCTGATATGGACTGGGATGGAGTTCCATATTTTGGGCGCGTTTCCAGAGAAGGATCGGGATGCAGTTTTTTGTTTGCTGGTTTTAGGGGGGATGAGGAGTAGAGTATTGGAGCTCCTGAGGCTCCTTGTCTGACCGGCCTTCGTGAGTTTGGAGGCCAGGTAGGCGGGTTTCCCTGTGTGGAGGGCTTTGTGCGTGAGGCAGGCAGTTCTGAAACTAGCTCGCAGTTCAACTGGGAGCCATTTTAAGTCTCTGAGTGCGGGCGAGATATGGTCATATTTTTTTACTCCGGTGACCAGTCTTGCAGCTGCATTGAGAGTTGAACGGAGGGGAGCTAAGTGTGATTTAGCTGTGCCTGTGAGGGTAGCATTCCCGTAGTCTAATCTGGAAAGTACCAAGGATTGAGTCGCTTGTTTGAGGTTGTTGGTCGTGATGAAGGGTTTTATCTTGTTAAGTAGTTTCAGGTTGAGGAAAGCGCTCTTTGCGGTGTTCTGGATGTGTTTGTCCATGCTTAGTTTGGGGTCCAGGGTGATTCCCAGCGATTTGACTGAGTCGGCCCGGGATAGATTGTTGTTGAGAGCGTCAATTGCTTTTAGCCATTCTGTGACTTGGGGGTTCTCCGTTTTGTTGGAGATGAGGAGGATTTCCGTTTTGTCTTGATTCAATTTCAGGTGGTTTAGAGAGAGCCAGTGTTGGACTTCTCTAAGAGTGTCATTGAGTCTCTGGATGTCTTCGATGGAGGAGGTTGCGAGATAAATCTGGGTGTCATCCGCATAAAGGTGGAAGGGAATGTTGGATCTCTTGAGTATAGTGGTGAGGGGTTCCATGTATATATTGAACAGTTGTGGGGAGAGGACTGATCCTTGGGGGACGCCTCTGCTGACAGGGTGTAGGTCCGACGAGACGTTTTTGATTTTGACTCTTTGAGAGCGATTCTGGAGAAAGGAGCCGAACCAGCGTAAGACCACCTCTTCAGCCCCTAGCCTTTCTCGGAGTACCTTAGTGAGTAGTTGATGGTCCACCGTATTGAAGGCTGCCGATAGGTCTAGAAGGATGAGTAAGGAGCATTGGTCAGAATCGAGGGACTTGTATATATCATCTATGATATTAAGGATCGCTGTCTCTGTGTTGCAACCTTTTCTGAAACCCGATTGGTGGGGGTCCAGGAGGTCGATGCTGTCCATGTGTTGAGTCAGTTGGAGGAGGACGCATTTTTCCAAAATTTTGGCCAGGAGAGGGAGATTGGAGACGGGTCTGTAGTTGTTCAGATCCTTGGTGTCCAGGCCTGGTTTTTTTTAGCAGAGGAGTGACCTGACCAACTTTGAGGCAATCCGGAATGACTCCAGAGCTCAGGGAGCTGTTTATGATCCTGGTCCAGAGCGGTGCTAGGGAGAATTTTATCTTCTTGGCCAGTTGGGCAGGAATAGGGTCCAAGGCGTGTGTGGAGGGTTTCGAGATGGAGATCAGTTTGACTATCTCTCTTTCCGATACGGGATTGAATGATTTCCACTGATTAGGGGGCTGATTGGCTGTGTTGCCCTCTGCACTTGGGGCCAGGCTCCTATGGACGAGGTTAAGGTTGGAGACCAAGGAGAGCTCAATCTTGGAGATTTTATCGTTGAAGAAATTGGCAAAGTTCTCGCACAGGGCATCGGAGGCCTGAGTTGAGGATACGGGGGGCTTGGAGGTTTGTTGCCTGATGAGGGTGAAAAGCTCTTTGGGTCTGTTTTTAGCGTTTTCAAGGGCGTTGCGAAAGAAGGAAGTTTTTTCACGATTGATGTGGATTTTGTAATTCTTGCGTTTTGCTTTGAGTTGGTCCCGGAGGATTGGGGATGGATTGTTCTGCCAGAGTCTTTCAGCTGCTGTGAGTTGTCTCCTTTCGGTGTTTATGTCTGTGTTACACCAGGATCTGGAGGGAGTGGCCCTGGCTCTTTTTCGTTTTAAGGGGGCTAGTTGGTCCAGGATGTTGATCATAGTGGAGTTGTAGTGGGAGGTGAGATCTGTGGTGGATAGGTCGCCGGAGGCAGTGGGGAGGAGAGAGCATATCTTTTCTTCCAAAACGTCCATGGGGATTTGTTTTAGATTTCTTGCCCAGTGGGGATGTTCCTGATTGGGGGTAGGCGTAGGATCGATTGATTGATGTGGAATAGGATGATGTGATGATCAGACCAGTCGACGGGCATGGTGCGGTCGATCGCGACTGCATCAGGGTGAGCAATGATGGCATCCAGGATTGATCCTTTGTTGTGCGTTTCCTCTAAGCAATGTTGTGTGAGGTTGTTGTTATGTAGGAGTTCGTTCAGGTTGTGAATTAGCCGGTTGTTTTCCTCGTTCCAATGGAGGTTGAGGTCTCCTAGAATTAGGTTACTGGAGTCCCGAAGTGCGCAGATAGTTATCAGATCGGATAGATGTTCTCCAAAAGAAGAGTTGTTGCCTGGTGAGTGATAGAGGAGATGACAAGATAGGGTTTTGTTTTTCCTCGTCTTGATATTAGCGGTAAGACATTCAAAAGTGTCATACTTGAGGGCTTCGGTTTCTGACACGGAGATGGTGATCTTGTGAATGATTGCTATGCCCCCTCCGCGGTGGATTTTTCTGTCTTTGTTGATGATTGCATAGCCAAGGGGCACAAGCATGTCCATGATTGGAGAGGAGAACTCGTTTAGCCAGGTTTCGGTGATGAACGCGATGTCTATGTCGTGGGTCAGAATGGTTTCAGCCAGCTCTGTGGCGTGTTTGATGGCTGATCTGCAGTTAATAAGCATGCAGTTGGTGTTGGTCTCTCCGATTTTGAGTTTCTTCGTTGTGTCGGCCCACGGAATGGTGGTGAGGTATGTTGGGGGTCTTGGAGATCTAGGTGGAGAGCGATCTCTTCTAAATCCAGTGATGACCTGGATCCGTGGGTTGGAGGGGACAGTCGGGACAGTATCGTAGGAGGAGGCGAGGTCAAGAGCTTCACACATGGACATTGCAGCAATTGATCTTTTGGGTCTTTGTTCCGGGTCAAGGAGTGGGGTTGTGTTCCAGCAGGGCCATGTAGCCCTCGAGTGCCTAAGGCGTTTATTGTTGGTGGAGGAGGGGGTCGGGAGCGGGTGTTGTAAGGTCCTACGGAGTGAGGAGAGGTTCGAGGTGATTTCTTTGAGACCTAGTAGTGCCTTCTTTAGCTAACTTTCTAGTAGGGTAAGACGAAGACACATCTTCTCGGTAGAGGAGATGAAGGTGTTTAGGGGAGAGGCGGTGGAATTTGGTGTTCGTGTTGTCATTGTTGACTCTCAGGGTAGTCCTGGGATTGGGGTGGGAGGGTTTACGTCTAAAAATCGGAGGCCTCAGCTTGCGTGAGGGAAGGGAAGAGGAAGTGGGCGACATAGGTTGCGGGTTGGCGTCGCTGATCGATTGTTGAGGGGGGCATGGATGGACAGGAGGGAGAAGGAAACGGGCCTCAGGGGGTTGAATAGCCTCATTTATGCAGTACCTTTTACTGAAGATTGAGGAGGGGTCAGGAGGGAGCGTGATTGGTGCGGGGGGACGGAGAGGAGGTCACGGTCTTGGGGGAGGGGTAGGTGCTGTGGGCATCCGATGTGGGATTGGATTTAGGTAGCATCAAGCTAGTCGGACCGTCCGTGGGTAGGTAGTTGTTCGGACTGGGGTGCTGTGTGTGCAAGGGGCGTTGCGTAGCGAGGGGAAGAGTGAGTCAAATGCATCGAGATTGTCGTTGGTGGCTTGAATCAAGACTGTGCCGTTGGAGTATAGGGTCACCGAGGTGAGGCCACTCCGCATGAGACGGTTGGAGATGGTGGTCGACAGTTGACAGCTGTGTGGAGTGTTAGTTGTCTTGGTTACGAGGAGATGTGTTCTAAGGATGGTGATCCAGATTTTCAGTCTTTCCGTATGGAAAATTAGGTCCATTTTCCGCTGCCCTTTGGTGGAGCAGTGGTAAATGTCTGCGAATAGAATTTCTGGGTGTTGTCTAATCAGTCTATGTTTGAAAATCTTTTTTGTTTTAGGTGAGAGGTTAGGGGGGAAAGTGATGGAGAAGGAGTTCGGGCCGGGTGGTTTTAGGTGGTTGAGTGTGTCGGGGTGAGGTGAGGTTGGAGTGACGGGTAGCATATTGACTGAGTAGGAAAGGGGGGTGGCTGTTCGAAGCTTCTGCGTATAGTGTCTCCTAGAGGACCGGCATCCGGGGCATACCAGCTGTGCCAGTAGGGCTGTGGGTGGCGCTAGGTGAGTGGGTTGTTGGTCTAAGGGAGTTAGGGAATCGGACTAAGGAACAATGCCTTGTTTTAAGTAGAAGAGAGCGGGGGTAGCCGGCTAGTGGACAGGCTTCAAGTCGTAGTCAGGGACCTAGAGATGGATTCCGTCGTCTGTGTAGAAAAGACAGCTGGAGGTTCGATTGGCTGGGGAACGGTAATATTCTAGTGGTCGGGGTGGTGTGAGGGCTGAAACAGTCTTCTATGAACCAGGCAGTGCGTTAAAGACTGGCCGCTGTGAGGTTGGCGGGGCTGTGGAACAGTCACGGGAGCTTGTGTGGGATATGTCGGAGAGGGAGTAGAGTTTCCGAGGGGGAGGGTCTGCTGTATGATTCGCTAGTTGAGGATTAGGGGATGGCGGGGCTGGAGGTTCGAACACTGGAACTAGAGTGGAAAAACACACACTCAGCAGCTAGCACAGGTCAAGCACTTAAATTCCAACAGTTCCAAGAATATCCTGCGAGTGCCGCTACTTCCGACATCCGCTGCTGAAGGATGTCAAATAGGCAACAAAGTTCATAGAAAAGGAAGGCGCACTCTGATTGCAATCACTTCAAAACCATGTGTAGTGCCAAAATTTCTCTCTTTATTGATATTACTTTAACTGTAAAATAGGCACACAGCCAACGCGTTTCGTTCCCTTGTGCCAGGGGAACTTCGTCAGGGCTAAATCAAGGTTGAATGAGTCACCCCCTGACAATCATGTGGGTGTTAAAACGCACGATTAGGACTCGTTGATAAAGTCGAGATAGACGATATTTCAATCCAAACAAGTCTGGAAAGTCATCTGGTAGTGTCAAAAGAAAACCAATCCAGTGTCCACATCAATATCAAATGGACCACAGTCGTTTTAGACAAAAGTAACACGGTCTACTTACTCCGTGTATGGCGACCGCACAGCGTGATAGCTAGTTATCACGCTGTGCGGTCGCCATACACGGAGTAAGTAGACCGTGTTACTTTTGTCTAAAACGACTGTGGTCCATTTGATATTGATGTGGACACTGGATTGGTTTTCTTTTGACACTACCAGATGACTTTCCAGACTTGTTTGGATTGAAATATCGTCTATCTCGACTTTATCAACGAGTCCTAATCGTGCGTTTTAACACCCACATGATTGTCAGGGGGTGTCTCATTCAACCTTGATTTAGCCCTGACGAAGTTCCCCTGGCACAAGGGAATGAAACGCGTTGGCTGTGTGCCTATTTTACAGTTAAAGTAATTATCAATAAAGAGAGAAATTTTGGCACTACACATGGTTTTGAAGTGATTGCAATCAGAGTGCGCCTTCCTTTTCTATGAACTGGAACTAGAGTGGGTTGTGTGGGTGAGGGATGGTGTGATTCTAAGGGGAGGGGACCGGTGTTTGTACCAATAGATGTGGGTTGGAGGGTGACGGGGGGCAGCTTTATTAGGGGGCAGGGATCTCCTGCAGGAAGGTGGTGTAGGAACGGAGCTACAAGTTAAGCAGAGGAGGAAGCGAGCTGGCGTTGGTGATTACTACTGCATTGCCCGCCCGCCGCCTTTTCAAAGTCAGGCACCCGTCATATGACCTGTCTCATGAGAAGCTTAGAACAGAAGCGTTAATGGATACATGAGTAATATGGACTCGGTGAGGAGATTCGCCGGAGGAATATCCTACCTGATTTCTTCACTAGGAGGCTCTCCGGGGAATTGGATTCATGAAGGCATGAAGGGGCTGGAGGGGGGCGGTAAAATTGTGGGACCGCTTTAAAAAAAAAAATTCTTTTTTTTCCTCCTGGGAGTTGTTTTTAGGAATCCTGATGCTGTGCACAGTGAAGTCGTGGCCTGAGTTTATTTGAACAGTGGTTGCCGGTTAGAGTGAGTTTTGCGGGAGTGGGAGGTGCCATTTTGAGGTCAGGCAGCGCGTTGCCCACGTCCCGTTCTCCAGAGTTGGCCGTGGAGTTGGCTGTTGCGGGGTAGCGGTCCTCAACCACGCTGGAGGAGTTATCAGCTGTGATTGAATTTAACCAGGAGTGGGATGCAGAGTTGAGCGAGTGCAAAAAGGGAGCTTAGCAGCGCAGCGGGCGCCATTTTGAGGTCAGGCAGTCCGGTGATGCGCCCCAATGCCTCCCAGAGTAACGTCGGTTCATTTTGAATGGGTGACTTGCGGGGACTCAGAGAGTAGCCCCTGATTTCCTCGGTAGTGAGATGGTCACATTGAAGAGGAATTGAGGAGTTGTAGGCACGAGGGAGATTCCTCAATTCTTCCGCGAATTTCCACACGTTTCGGTGGCTAATTCGGTGTCCGGTGTTGATAGCAGTGCATAACAGTTAAAACAGAACAGCCAAAACAGACCTTTACAACTCCAGCCAGTGTAACTATTTCTGGTGGAATCAAGAACAAAAGCAAAATTGCAGTGATAATATGCTGCAGTAGCATCCAGTGGACTGAAAGTGTGGGTGCAGCCTTACGCATACTTAGGTCGCCATAACCGCAGGAACTCAGGAGAATACTGAAGGCTGTTTTTATAAAATTGGCCAAGGTGCATACCCCATGGTGCCATCCAAGTGCGGGGGGCGAAGAGAGGCTTGTCTTTGACTCATTCGTGCAGTGGCCTTGTTTTCATAGGTGATTGACATTGGAGTTCTTTAAATATGACGCTTCTAGGTGGTGCGGTCAAAATGGCAGACTCCGTTGATAACATCTTTGGCTAATAACACGTAGACCAAAGAAAGGAGTCTAAAAACAATAAAAAAGAATAAAAATCATCCCTACAGATAAAAACACAAGTTAAAATGTATTAAAAACAAAACACAGGTGCAGCATGGAGTCATCTAGGAGCATAGCTCAAGAAGCGCACCGGCACATTCACCTTCTTTATTAAGAACTAAAAAAGTTGTGCTTGTTGCTTCTTTTCTCCAACTTGGTTTCGACTTAACACTTGCTATCACACATTGTTGCCTTGTTAATGCCCTGTCAATATTTGGTGTTAATATAACTCAAGGCGAAATCATTTTTTTAACTTTCAAGGTTCAAAAGCTAGGTTGTTCTGCTGAGATTTGGTAATGTGACCTCTAATTCTGACATATGTTTCACCAAAAGGCACTTGCTGTAACTGGCTGAGCTATCTAAGTTTGTAACAGCTGTGCATCCTAGCTGAAGCCTTGCAAATCATTGCCTTCTTGAGGATTTCTGAACACCAATCAGTAAATGTTATGTGAAAAAGACAAGGGAAATTCTATATGTTGCAGACAAATACTAAAGGAAACTCAAAGACACCACTAGACAGCAGTAACCTTTTCCAAGATGCAATTTGCACAAAGTAACATTTTCTCCTTAGTAGTGCATTTTATATCTAATTCCAATTGCTGTAATTGCACTCAGTCAATTCAATCAATTCAAAGTTTATTGTTTGATTAATTAAAATCTTACAATATATATACAGTAATTCTTACTTATAAAATCCAATTATAAAATCAAAGAACAAAATAAAAAATTTGGGCTTCAAGTTCATTGTACTATTTACATATTATGTACATCGTACATTACATTCTATTTGTTTTTGGTAATCTAACTTAATTCTCAGTCGCGTTAAGAACTTTACAAAAGCCGAAGTTAAAATTATATCGTCAGTATGGAGGCATCTTATCAAAGCTTGTCTGCAACTCCTTATTCCACGAACATTAAAATGTCTCTTAAGAATAGATATTCTTTCAAATTTCAGTTCTGGACAAACACAAAGGAGGTGCATAATGTTCTCTTCACCAAGGGGCCTATTACGATGGCGGTCGGATGACCGCCGCCCGGCCGGCGGTGGCAACCGCCGGACCTGCGGCGGACATCCGCCCGCGATCGCAAGCCAGAAACCGCCGGTCAGATTAGGATGGCGGTGGTGACCGCGGCGGTGGGAAATTCTGACCGCCGCTTTTCCGCCGGTTGCCATCTGCACTCATGCCTGGCGGACGGAGCAGGACCGGGATAATGGTGGCGGTGCAGAGCAGGCTCCGCCGGCAGGATTATGATACCGGCGGTAGCCAGCCTTTCCTCAGCGGTCAGACTGCCATGGAAAGGCATGCGGTGATTGTCTTCCGGGGGCCCGTTGCGGGCCCCCAATGTTTTGTGGGGGTGTGGGTGCACTGGGGGGGTACCCATAGTCCCCCCCTACATTTCCCTGTACCAGGTGGCAGGCACTGTGCAGTGCCTGCCACGCAGTGCAGGGAAATGCAGGACATGCTCCTTTTGACATCGCTGCGGTGCTGCGTGCATCAGCAACCGCCACAATGTTAAAGCCCGCGATCCGACCTCAGCGGTCGGATTTCGAGCAAGGAACATCGTAATACGACCGGCGGTTATGTCGCGGGCCTTGCGGGCGGTCTTCTCCCGTTACCATGGCGGTTGGGAGGTTTTCCGACCGCCATCGTAATAGGCCCCCAAGTTTACATAAGCTACAGGTCATTGGTCCCTCTGTACTCAACCATGGCATTAGGTGAAATGTGCCCGGAAATACTCCAAAGCGAGCTTTTATAAATATTTGTTTGTGCTTCACAGACCAAGGAATTTCAAGGTACGGTTGAACTTTTACCTTGGTATAGCCATTCATTAGAGGCCATGCATGTTTTCTTTTTGAAAAGGTATCTTTAGCCAAAAGCAGTGATAAATGTTTTGTTGTGCTATTGATAACTTTTTTAAATGAGTTCGAGGTAATTGACATTTTCCAGACCGAGTTTACTGAATATTCCTCTAATGATGTAAATAGGTATATCCACGCCTGGGCTTTCCAATTTAAATTTATTTCCTGCCACAATAATTTGGACATTTGATTTACAGTATCCGTTTTTATCCTTTTCCACACTTTAATAAGTTGGCCTTTTCGCGCAAGTACCTGATTAGTTAACCCAAATTCCATTCGTAGCTGCGCGGGTGATGCATTATGTGGAATTAAAAAGAGGGCTTTATAGATTTTCGTAACTGCATTGTTAATTATGACTGAGTCTTTTCCACACAATGCTTCACTTCCATATGTTAGAGTTGGCAAAAGTTTTGCTGATATTACTTTTAACAATAGTCCATAACTCTGCCCTCCTATGGATTTCTGTATGGTTCTGAAAGCCGCTAGCAGTATATTTGCTCTCTGTTGTATGTCAATCTTATGTGGTTGGAATGATCCTCGGTCATCAAATAGTACTCCTAAGTATCTATATATATTCACTTGTACTAGTTGCGAATTATCCAAAATCCATTTATACTTATGTTTTGACCTTGAGTATTTGTTAACCTCCATAATTTTTGTCTTTGTTTCGTTGATCACCATTCTATTTTCTTTAGAGTAGGTAGATATCCTTTTTATCATGCGTTGCAGTCCGACCTTCGTTTGACTAAGTAAGATAACATCATCTGCATATAGCAGGTTTGATATCGGAGTAGTGGCTAATTTGGGTGGACAAGCATTCACCTCATCCTGGGCTTGCGTTAGATCAGCTAAAAATAAGTTAAAAAGCAACGGGCCCAGTACACACCCTTGCTTCAAACCTGAAGCGGTTGGTATTATTTCTGTTACAGTTAGGCCATCTCCCATCCGGACTCTGACCCATGGGTCAGTGTAAAGAAGTTGAATTAATTTTAAAAGGGAGAGTGGTATACCTCGATCTTTCAATTTCTGCTACAAGAGATTTCTATGCACACAGTCGAAAGCCGACTTAAAATCCACAAAGCACAAGTATAGTGGCTGTTTCTTTGTAATGTATTTGTCCATTAATACAGATAACACAAGGATATTTGTTGTAGTACCTAAGCCTTGTATAAATCCGGTTTGATTCAGTGGGATTATCTGCTTTTCTTTTACCCATTCTGTTAAGTTTGATAACAATACACCTGCAAATAATTTGGCATCGGTATCCTGGAGCGTAATGAATCGATAATTCTCCGGCAAAGACCAATCTCCTTTTTTATAAATGGGAGCTATCAACGATCCCCTCCAAGTTTCTGGTATCATTGATGACCTAACAATCTCCTCGAATACCTTCGTCAAGTATCCTGGCCATAGACTGGGATCATTCTTATAAAGTGCAAACGGGACACCGTTTGCACCAGGCGCACCATTTTTTTGTTTCTGGATTAATTCACATATTTGTTTGTTCGTTATATCAATATCTTGTATCATGTCCTTCCTTGTTGCTTCTATCATATTGGCCCTAACTTTCAGCTGTATTTTATCCCCACCAGGATTTAGCTGTATTGATAGGAACCTGGTCCACTCGTTCTCCGTTAAGGAAGATGTAACAGCGGACCTATTTGGTCGTGCTAAGCCATTTATCAATTTCCAGAATTCTCTGGAGTTCAATTGTTTGCTGCAAAAGAGCACTTTAGCCCAAAGGTCGTTTTTTTATTCCTTTCCTCCCACAATAACTTCTGCAGGTTGCAATTAACCCTTTTTAAGTTTGAGCACAAATCCAAATCTTTAGGATTCTTTTTTATCTGTCTCCGCAATTGGTTACACGTTCTTTTCATAATCCTCGTCGTTAAGGTTAACGTAATTCTGTTCCCTCTTCCTGCTTGCACCTTTTGTTTTTTAAAGGTTTTTAGCTTGAAGGTATTGACAAGTTTTTGTATAAAATCCACCCATTGGTCAATCGCAGATAAGGTTTTATCCTCAAAACATGTTCTTACCAATTTAAGGGCCACCTTGTTAGTATCTTCTTTGCTGTGCTCCTTCCAAATTAGTTTCCTATAATTTACTGAACCCGTCTGACCGGGCAATGTTTCATATAAAGTATGCTTGTTAACGGTCAAATTGGTAATAAGTATTTGTTGCCTGTGGTCACTCTCAGATGCTTTTCCAATAGAAAAAGAGGTAACATTGATAAAGATATTCAAAGATACCATTGTGTAATCAATTCTTGATTTATGGTCATGCGATTGAAATGTCCATGCTGGTGGGGAGTCTTGAGGTAACCTCCCATTTAGAATTATTAAACCCAGCGCTTCTAAATCTTTAACAAGAGTTGCACCTCGTTGGCTTTGGAAGGCGTTAGCTACAGTGGGAAATGTTTGTTGTGGGATTGCCCAGAGATAAGCTTGTTCCTGGATTAACTCATCTCTTATATAGGGTACAAGCAAGTTTAAATTAAAATCCCCTGAGATAATATACTCTGTGAAGGGGTCATCCATCATTTGCTTAGATAGTAATGTAATCAGGGTAGTACTCATATTTTTTCTCGCGCTTGCTGTAGGATGTATATATACATTTATTATAAGCAAGTTTTTTAATAGATTATTTTCCATATACCGTAACTTTACTATCAATAAGTTTGAATTATTCATATCAACTTGCTCGTGATCCACTCTCAATTCTAAAGTGACAAATGTGGCTAAACCCCCACTGGGGCACCCCCATTTACTTTGTTTAATTGCAGGCTTAAAATATCCTTTGTATACCTCGAGCATTACAGGGTTGACACACCATGTTTCCTGTAGAAGTATAACATGATAGTAGCTAGTCATTGGGGTTAAGTGAGCATTGTTTATTTTTTTACGTAGACCATTGATATTCCATGAGCATAATTTTAATGTTTCACTCTCTTTATTTATTTTGCCTATTGACTTTACTTTTGTATTCTGTCATTGTGTTTTAGTGCCATGGAGAGCCATACCAATCCATTTTTCATTTACTCCAATTGGCTTTTCTGTTTCCACTGGATCAGATGGTAAATCGAGCAATACTTCTGTTTTTCCAATAGGATTTTTTAATACTGAATAAACCTGTAGATTTACTTTGTTTTGTTGGTAGTGATTCAGGGATACAGGTATAGCAAATGGTTTCGGGTATACTGTAGGCTGTGGCCTACTGATTTTTATTCCCCAGCTGAGAAAAACTTCCTTTACATTTATAATTAGTTCAGCTACAAGAGTAGTGTCCAATGTTATCAGTGTCATTTCCTGGCTACTATCTGGATTTGTAAGAAATTCGATGGATTCAATGTTTTCACTCAAGACTTTTTCTAGTGAGCGAATAGATTTAAAGAGGTGAAGGATATTTCCTCTATTTAGAATATCATGGCTGCCTCTAGAACAATATTTAGGAGTAAAGATCAATTGAGGTTTATCATGTATTGTTGTCTTTAAACTTCCCAAATCTATAGTGGGTAGAAGATCATAATTTAAAGACTGCTGAGGCTCTTTGACATGTTCCCTTATATCTTCGTGAGTCATATTTATTTGCCTTTGGAGATCCTCTGGACCATTTCGATTTATGTAATATTGGCACTGAGTTGGTCCTTGTGTTATAGTGGTTAGTTGACCGTCCATGTCCTCATTCCTAGGGACATTGGTTTTTTCAATTGTAGATAACTTCTTAGCTGTTTCCATCTTTTCACATACATGGTGGTTTAAATTATGTTGGACCTGAAATGTTCTTTGAAATATAGGTTGCCAGTGAGGTTTTTTTCCTCATTATCTCTTCCCTTCTTGATCCTTACATTTGTGGTTGGAATCTTTGTATAATCCTTATTGTCCACCTGTACCTGTATTGTTCTTTGCATTGTTTGTAGGAGATGTCTTTCTACTTTCTCACTCTGCTCCTCCTTCGGTTTTACATTGTTAGGAGTGATCTTTAGTTTTGCTGATTTTTCCGTTCCATTTTGGTCCGTTGAAGCCTTCTCCGTTACACCATCAGATCCTAACGAACCTCTCTCTTTTCCATCTATTTCTGAATCATAAGGATTTCTTTCACTAGATGATGATAAGCTATCTATACCTTTTTGCCTTTGTGTATCATTTCTGTCTTCCTTAGGATAATTTTCCCTGGTGCCTTTATTAAATAAGGCGTAGTACTTCTTACTACTTCCATTAGTTAAAGAGCTCTTAACCTCATGAGATTCTTTATCTTGTTTTCCCTTAAAGCCTTCAATTTGGTTAGCGTCATCATCTCTCAAAGTATTAGTCTGACTTTCTAGAACTTGTGTTGTTATTGAAAAGCTGCGTTTGGCCTTATTCCTTGCTTTACGCAGTTTTTTCTTATGTTTTTTCGATAAATAATACTTTGGAGATACCTCTTCCCTGACCTCCCCATTAATAGAGGCTTCTTCACCATTTAAATTTACGGAGTTTTTTATATCCTGTTGTTGGCTCTGATCTACTTCTGTTCTTCTATTATCCTTTGTTGCCAATATTGAGCTACATTTGATCTGATTTGTAGCTGTACCCGATTTCTTCTTAGATGGCTTCATCTCAATAGGTGGTAGGGATTCAAGTTCATTTATCGTTGGTTCTTTCACGATTTCTTCTACACATGAATTGACCGGTTTCTTTACCTCATCAGCAATCCTACTTTCTTGTCGCTGGTTATGGCCTATTAACGTAGTTAAGCTACCTGTATAGGACATTTCCCTGGATAAGATACATTGGTCAGAGTCACATTGTTGGTTTGCCTCGTTTTTGGATTGGTGTCATTAATTTTCCAATTTACCCCTTGTTCCTTGTGTCTCCCGTTTTGCAGACTTATTTTTACGTCTTCAAGAATTGTTGTCATTGCCTCTGGTAATGTTATTAATTTGCTTATTATGGGGGCACATGTACAATCAATGTTTGTAGCAGAGGCCTGCGTTTGTGCTCTTTTTATCAGGCTGTTCAACTCGGCCAGTTTCTGATCTGTGCCCACTACCGAGCTTGCCATCACGTTAAGTAAATGGACTTGAATCTCCATTTTATTTGATTGAAATGTCAGAGCTTCTAATGTCAGTATGGATGTGCGATAGAAAATGTCCCAGATTGACCCTAGTTCCTGGTTGCTTGTAGTTGAAGTTGTAGAATTATGGTGTTGATGGTTACTCAGATTTTTTTGGCCATTATATCAAATTGAGTTACATTATCTGTGCTGCCTTCATGGCGTACTTGATTTCACTCGACTTTTTTTGTAGTACAATGGGATATTTTGTTATTATAAGTAGACCTATCACTCGGTGTACTACATAGCTGTATTTCCTCTTTATTTTTTTTAAGTTCTCCTTTATTTCCTTTATATCAATTCGGTTCATCCGTGTTAAGATAATACAATATACTATTATCCTTGTCAGATCTTTTTTTGGGAACAATGTCCCCATCTATATCACCACAGACGTCACTGCTACCTGTGCACGGTAATGTTCCAGCTATGATTGATTCTTGAGTCTCTTGTTTCGAAACTGGTAATGTTAAATTAGTCTCTGAACCAATTTCCCATTTGATTTTCTCAATTATTACATTTACCTCCAAGGGTGGTGGAATACTGACAGTCAACATATCCAGTGATTTTTCAGGTGCATCCAGATCCCTCTGTTCCTTTTGAGTTGCTTGTACTACACTTAACATTTCAAGATCTGTGACATGACCCTTTATGTTTACTTTTTCCACTTTTTCCGTTTCTAAAGGATACATACACTTGCTCTGTGTTTGTGCGTCTGAAACTTGACAAAGATTTTGTACACTATTATTATTTGGTTTGATCGGTGTTTGAAGAATGTTTGCTTCTACTGCTGTTTGCATTGACATAATAGCTTCCAGTGGATCCTTCATAAAATCAAATTTGAATGGTGTTTTTGAAGTCTTTTCAAACAATCGTGCAATAGGGGAAATTAGGGATTGATTCCCTCCTGCTGCATTTACTTTTATTTTTGGTGCTTTTAGTGCTTGTATTTTTCTTGTTCTTCTTGTAGTAGTACCAGAGGCTCTTTCTTTGCCTGAGCGCATACTAAAGCCACTACAGCCACTACAACCACTATCTTTACTATATTTCACTATTTTTCAACTATTCGGAAATTAGGAGTTATGAATAGGGTATTGAATTGAATGCGTCGCTCGTTAAGTCGTTTTGCTCCTTCCGACTTCCGAGTTAGTCAATGAATAATCCAACAGATATCCAGGTAATCAAAATAATGTATAAAAAAAGGGGAGTAAGGTGAATAGATCTCCTCTTCATCCAGTGTCCACAGGACTCACACCCTAGACCAGGGCTTAATTTGTGCCGGTGCTTTCCGGTGCTTAGCACCGGCACTTAATTGACAGGGCCGGGTCTACAGTCTACACGTATCTGCTGCGCACGCAGTGATGCACATCACATTTTTCAATTTACCTGTGTGCAGTGGCAGCCCAGTGTGTTTTAATCTCCCGACTCGAGTGAGTCAGCGCCGGCGGTTAAAGTAAACAGTGTTGCTGACTTGCTGTGCCTCTGTGGTGGGACTTAGACACTTAGCCTGCCCTGAGTCCCAGAGGAAGAGATTCTTGCATTATTCATTTCATTCAAATATCTAAATACATTTAAATATAATAATGGCGGTGCGCGCACTGCGGCGGCCGGCAGCCCTGCCTTAGTTCTTCAGTCAGTGTTGCCAGTGCCACTAACTTGCCTGTGGGTGGGCGGGCCGAGATTTGGCCGGTATTTTGGTTATGATGGGGTAGGGGCTGTGCGGCTGCCGCAACGTGCGCAGATTTTTTTCACATTGCCAGTTTGCCACGCCCCAGCATAACCACCGCAGCGCGCAGCACCACGGCACCGCCTCTGCCTGCACCCACGACGAGTGACAAGTAATCGCCAATTCGGCCCCACCCGACGACCGTGGCGTGTGGAATTTCTGGTAAATCATTGCAGAAAGTGCCTTCTGCTCTGCATTCGCGCCTATAAAATATGTTTCCATTTTCTGCACGAATAGCCATTTCGAGACATTACTGTCATAATATAAGGTTGATGTCACTTCTGAGTGATAATACTTTTCTTATGTCGCCGTGTTGTACAAATAATGTTTGATTTCATGGAAAGCCGTTCTCGTTTTCATTGTTGCGTATGACTTTTGTTTCGCTGATCTACATTTATTGTCATTATTTTTGTGACTCTTCCCTGGTTCGGTTGGTCCGCCAAGAACCTTTGAGGACGAATTATGATTAAAAGAAAAAAAAACAGTGATAAAATGAAGTTTGAATTATAGTACAGAAAGAAATCTTAGCACAATTTGCACACAAAAAGAGACAAGATGCACAAAAACGATGCTATGCTGTTTGTTTACTTCGTACAATTAATTTGTGTTTGCTTGAATCGCTCATATTTCCAAGCATCTTACAACTTTTGGTAAATATTTGCACTGTACGTCTTTCTAGAAACGTTCCTACGTACTGCATCAGCACCCAGAGGCCTCTAGGCGCTTTAGGATTAAACATTACGTCAGTTTATTAAATGGTTCATGAGTTAACAGTATGATGATCATTTAAAAAGCAGAACTTCATCGTAGGCACCGTAGTAGGCGGAAGGAGGAACGAGGTGAAACGTGGGACGGAAGGTAAAGTGGGAACGGGAGTAAATTAGTCCAGGAAGAGAGGAAATGTGAGAAGGGAGGGTAGAATTTTAATAGGCACGGTATGCAAGGCTGAGGTCACCCCCCAGAGAATGAGCGCTTTTGTGACGCTGTTTTGAATTTAGGCTCTTCAATCCCTTTTAGGCCTCCTGAGATAGGTAAAAGGTAGAACGGTTGTTCAGATGTACTGCTTTGTAGAGCAGGCATTAAAGCTTGAAGGTCATTCTCACATTAAGGGGTAGCAAATCTTGCTGTTGGAGTAAAAGAGAAATGCGATCGAATGTTTTCGAGGAGGTAACTGTGGCATTAGATCAAATACTGCACGCCCATGGACCTCTATTTTACAATGACTTCTTTTTTATATTTGTCAGAAAAGCAAGAGCTACCATTATCGATTGTTAGAGGCATATGTACAAGGAGTTAACGCCGCCTTAGCTGCACTTTTCCGACGGTTTTGCGGCAATATTTTTATCGCCATATCCAGAGCTAACTCCGAAATCTGTGCACTTGTCTTGTGTTACTAGCAGATGTGCACTTTCCACCCACAAAATGCAGCATAATTATGATAAGGCCCGAAGTCTGTCTGAATCTTCACTGTGCAGTGTGCAAGCCTCAGACATACGTTTCCATTTATGTAGTGCACACCACACACTAACATGTCAGTTACTACATTAATCATGCCCTCCTAGTACCACGCCATGGCACACTGCTGTTATGCACCTAGTTACCTGTTATTTTATCTCGGGATTAGCCTGTCGAAGGGAGAAGAATGGAAATTATGCTGCAAATCATAACATAAAGTATACATAAGAACTTGTAAAGCGCACGTTCATCCATGGGTATCTTGGAGCAGAACAACAGATCGTTATAGTTACCCAACTCAATGGTACTCATTTTATCGACCTCAGAACGATGAAAGGCAGGGGACCTGCCAGGATGTAAACCTGTGACCACACAGACAGGAAATTAAAACCTCTAACTGTGGTGGGTGACGACGTCCATGGCTCCATTCATTGCCTGCCATTTGAGCATTTGCAAGTTTTAGTATTAATCCACATATTTAGGCTTGCATTAAAAGATCAGTGAGACTGAGGAATTATCTTCACTCTCTTCTGAACAAGAGCTTAATCACAGACCGCAGATTCAAAAATGGTCCATTTATGCCCCACTTTATCCCGAATGAGTAGCTAAGCTGAGCTCTTGTTTCAGGTCTGACTCCAGATATTATTCATGGCTGTGTACCTTCTCTTTGCTGTCCTAGAAATCTGCTCTTCTGAACTGCTGATTCAGTATATTTACTTGCTAAATGCGAAATCTTCTAATGATAAAATTCCACATTGTGTGTTATATGGCAGTGTAGGCACACACAGATGCCATCCAAAACCTGACATGCCTCATGCCTGTTTTAATCTGCCAAAATAAAGAAACATTTTTTTATAGCCAAGACATGATTCCAACTTAAAACGTACACCTAAATCTAACTGCTCCCTTCAGGTCGTACTTGCATCAAAGACTAGTATAATGGCGTCCACCCCTGGGCATTTCTATGACTGTGTGGATTGTCACTTACTTCTGGTAATACTCCTGTCAACAGAAAAGCCAGATGACGCAATACAGTTGTTAGCATATCACTGATTAATTTATTCGAAGTACTAGAATTTGCAAAGCAGTATCCTTTATAGGCTGTGCACACTATCATACAGAAGCTTATTTTTTTGAATGAGATGGGTAAAATAGCTGCCTTTAAAAGCTCATTCAGTACAGTTTGTGATATGTGCTAAGCATTCTATGATACCCCAGTATTGTCCTTTCCCCAAATCAGCACATAGAGCACTTAACTTGTCCCATTAGTGATTTTAGCTAATTTATTCCAAAATTGTGCTTTAAATGCACTTTTGATTTAATCTTTTACCAAATTTTCACAGGGCATGGGAACCTCCTATCAAAATCTTACTATGAGGAAGGTTCCCTTGCTGAAATTCAGATCAGGTGTTACATCTGACTTTTAGCAGTGCCAGTTGAAGATGTGGGTGGAGCTAATAGAGTAAGTGGGTAGAGCCAGTTGAGTAAGTGGGTGGAGCTGGAGAAAAGTAGGTGTGGCATCCGACAAACATTTGAGCACCTGCACTTCATATTTTACAAATTAAGCACTGCCCTAGACCCTTTATGCAAGGCAAACCGCACCTAAATATCGGTTCCAGACCCAGGAGCAGGATATAAACCACAACAAGATCCTGCACTTGGTCACAGGCAACTGGCAGCAGGCAAAGCCGAGAGTAATTAGTTGTGGGTCAGTTGCTTCCGTTTGTTTCCCGCTGCATAAGTGGCAGGGTGCCTGCAACTACACCCGGTAAACCCAACTCTCTGATCACCCAAAGCCAAAATCAAACTCCACACACGCTCGCTGACGCTCAACTCAAATCTGGGAGCTTGCTTATTATGTTATTCCCTTCATTTCCACAACCACAGTACGGGGGGCGGGGGGCAGGTAGTACTCCGAGTGCCACTCACCAGCCGTTTAGCTGCTTAGCACCTCTGTTAGCCGACCGCCAACCGTCGGGCCCCTCCGTCCAACCTCTATGGCTGCCGGTGCGGACCAACACTGCTCCCCACTTGTCGGGTGGACTTGTATTTCTCTTGTGCTTCAAACGCGAGCGGGGCCTCAGGGTAAACGCAGGCTGCACCCAGATCTAACTGGGCCGCCTCCGCGTCCTCCGGGCACACTCTCTACAGCTGCCGCCTAACGGCTGCTGAAACTCGTGGCGGCACTCGATAATGGCGTGCCTTTTGGTCTGCTTCTCAGCTTTCTCTTAGTTCTGCAGCAATCGGCATCTGCAGCGTTTGCTACGTCTGGGAGCAGTTACGGAGGAGTTACAGAGCAATGAGGCACAACATAGAGCTCCTGCTCCGAATTAATCACAACCTCTGCTCCTCTGACCCAGCTCCGGCACCGACACCGACTCCTGCTCCTCAGCTCCTATGCGTGCTGCCAGTCGTAAGATGTCTTCGTGTTGTTGTCAATAATGGATGTTAACTATTACCCAAGTCAATGGTACTAATTTTGCCAGCCTTGAAAATAATTATTGTGAATCCAACGAGAATTAAACGTGACTCGGAGGTTGCGCAGATTCCAGCACCAAGCGCAGTACCAACCTGGTTGCCCTGTAAGCGCAGAGCAAGAGATAACACTGCAGCTCCGGCTCCAACTCCAGCCCCGGCTCAGCCCGCACTCACAGTTTTTTGTTTTTGGCGGTGGATTCCCGTTGTTGGCAGCTATTAGCGGGAGCAGAAGCCGCGAACCGCGACCCGCCGCGGCAATCTAAGCACCCGCAGAAATCCGCAGCAATCCGGGAAAACCAGCCGAGATCTATCTACTATGTTGAGAGGTCTGAATAAAATAGAAGAGCGAGTAAATTTGTGTGATACATGTCAGCACTGAGAAATGCTTCTTACTATATAGGAACATGTTTCAATAATGCCCATTAACATCCTATTTGTAGTTATACATTTTCATTTAAGACAGACCAGAATATTATTTTTATAATTGCTGTTATCCAACAATCGTTGCTTTCTTAAGCAAGTTCCCTACGGGGCTAGGTGGTATTTTTAAGGCAAAAGGCTATGTACATTGATTCACATAGTGGCAGTCATCGCGGAACTGTCAGTCTGCACTGTTCAACTCCATTGACTTTACAAGCTTGTCTCTTTCTTGCTCCTTCAATAGCTTTTAATGTATAATGGTACTAATGGACGAACAAGGAGTGGATTTTAAATAAAGTAAAAGGATTTTACAGCCCTTTTTGTTTCTGCAAAGGCCCATGGCCATTTCAAGACTTGGACCATAAGGTCAATTCTCTAGAGCCATCACCTTCCTAGTGCCCCGCCAAAAAAGTGATTGGGACAATCAGAAGTCCAGTCGTAATAATATTGTGCATTTTTATTTTATATTGTCAGCAATTACTCTATCTTGTTAAATCTCATCTTTCTCTAGCTCACTAATCACTAAATCCACCCCCTCACTTCTCTATTGACCCACTCTCTATGTTTGCTCTCTTCCACCCTCTCTCGTTTTTGCCTCACAGATCTTTCTGTACTTACTGTACCTCACCTCTGCTACCTCATTGCTCACTCTTTAACAATTTCTCTCTCAGTAGTGGCCCGTCCCCTGCCAAAGTGGCGAGGTGAGCCGGAGGAGGGAGGGGGGGTTTCGGGGACAAACAAATAATACAAAATAAGAAAATAATAACTTACCTGAATGCCGCCACCGCCACCCGCCGCATTGCACTCTTCCATTTGTCTTCTGTGCACAGGCTCCCAGACTGTAGTTCAGCCAATACTGATGCTGCATGAAATCAGCATCAGGATTGGCCTGAGCGCTGTCAACTTTTGCTCCCAGGCAGACTGTGAGTGTATTCTTGCTCTCTCCAGCCCCAACAACGCAGCTGGGCTGGAGAGAGCTTCAGTGCGCATGACGGTTTGGCTTGCCTGAAACAGCCGGCCAAACTGTCAAGTGCACTGTAACAGTGCCCACCAGCAGTGTCATCCCCCTGCACCTGCCCCTAAGGGGATTAACATAAAACAATAAATAAATGGGTTTAAAACCCATTTTATTATTATTTTATTTGAGAGTGGTGGCGGGGGGCGGCACTCCTCCACTCTAATGAAGGGGCCGCCGCTGTTCTCTCTCTCTCTACCTACTTTTACATCTTTTTATATATAGCCCAACCCTCACTACCTCAGCTCTTTTTCTGCCTTATCCCCCTCTCTGGACCTCACTGCTTTCTTTCCATCTCATTGCCCTGTATCTCTCCTCCATGTACCTGACCTGTCTCTCAACCTAATTTTTCTTCATTTCACTCACCTCTACATCTCTATCTTTTTCTCAATTTCTTTGTATACACCTCTCGCTGTCCCTCTATCACCTGTCTGGCTCTTACATTAATATAATGCACTAGTTCACCAAATATCCTCCAAGTCACCCCTATCGAGTTTTAGGACGTTTGGAGCAACAGACTGGTTAGATAGTCAATTACATGTTAAATATTGTTGCCCGGTCAAAAAGAATCTAGATTTAGGGACAAAATAAATGCTTTCTTTTGTTATTCTTCTTCATCTAGTGGAGGTTGGGCAGCTTTAGCTATCCCATAGTTTCTGAAACCACAATTAAATAATATTTGGAATCATGAGGGCTTGAAATAGCTGAAAAGGGTAAGGGGCCCAAAATAATTCTTGCCAGTGGCACCAAAAATCTTTAAGATGGCACTGGGGTCAACGTGGATATTATTGTAGGTTATTGGGTGTAGTTATAATGGTTTGTTTAGTTGGGTTTCGTAATTCATTATATTAGGTTTTTTCACTATGTTAGGGCTCGTGAATCATCTATTGGGCTTTTAAGTTATTGTGTTGTAGTTTACTTTATTTTAGGTTTATAGGATGTGTTTGTATGTTGTATTCCTGATTTTGAGCATTGTTTGTTTTGTCGGTGAGATATATTTTTTTAATTACAGGTGAAGAATTTCTTTTGGTAGAGAATGTGTTTTTTTCATTTTCAAAAGAAAATGATTTGAATTATTTTATATCCAAAGTTTTACAATCATTCTCTTTTCTTTTTTTTAAAGTGTTTTTAAAGCCTTTTATTGCTTTTGGAGGAATTCTTAGGGATTGATATGGATGTTTTGATTGGTTTAATTTTTTTAAACTGGACTAAATTTTGCATTTTGAGAGAGATTGTTTTTACTTTGGATTTTTACATTTGGAGTAGGATTTCTAACTCAATGGATCTTCAGCTACTAAACCATAAGTATTTTATTAAAGGTGATATGGTGGCTGGGATAAGGTTTTACGTTATAATTAAACTATTTACGTTGTTTTGTTATATACAGGTTGCAGGAGTATCAAATATTCATTTCTATTATGTATGTTGCATCTTTGACGTATGGTAGTATTATGCTTGTTTCATTCCAATAATTGTAAATAAATCATATTATTTTTGAGGTTTTATTAGTATTATGTGTATATTCATGGATTCTTAAGTAATATATTTTTAAAGGTTATACAAGCATTAATGTTATATACAACTGATTTATTATTTTGAGTTGTGTTTTTAAAGGTAACTTTTTTTAGAATGGCATAAAATGTATTATAATTTTATTTACTTTGAAATTTTTTAATGATTTACAGATGTATTTTGTATGCATTCATTTATTATTTTTTTAGAATAGTGTCCTAATTTGTTTATGGTTGAGTAGGTTATAGTAATGTTTGAGCTATTGTTTGTGGGTAGTGTAGTGCTTGGCTCTTTGAAAAGTGTAGGATGTTGGTGAGTTTGTTTGGAGAGTTAAGAGTTAAGGGGCTTACTATGTTCTTTTTTTAGATTTCCATAAATTGATATAGAGTAGGGTGGCTTCTTTCAAGAGTGCCTTGGTTGGAATTATGCCATACTTACACTGCATTATTAGATTTGGATTCCTGTGTTAGTGTAATGTTGTACACGTAGGGTACGTCGAACTTGGGTTGGCGCCTGTGTCTTCAATGAAATGTGTGGCCAACCCAAGTGTCTTCCAAATAGTCTAAGAAGGGAATTAGACTATCTACATTTGCCTGATAGAATGGTTTTGTAACCTCAGTTGGTGAGATATTGATAGGGCTATATGTTTTTTAATGTAAAAGACAACTATTGGTAGAGTAGTCAATACTTCAAGTAGATTTTCTTTTAGATATTTCCATAACGCTTGATTAAAATGGAAGTAACATCCTTGCTTTGCGGTGTGAGGATGTATTTTGAGGACTGTTTCAATCAATGCTAACTGTGCTGAAAACTATAACACGTTTTTCATTATTTTCAGTATTATACAGAACGTGCAAGTTATTTTTTGGGATGTCTGAAATATATATTTCATCAAAACCTTTTGGGGCATGTCTTTCTTTCTTCTAGTTCTAGTAAAAATTATTCTCTTTAAATTTACAATGGAGGTTAACTGCCCCATTACTTCCTCAGGTACCTTAAAAGTATAGGGTCTGATTTAGAGATTTGCAATCAGGGATCTGTCACAGATGTTATGGACTACTTTGTCCGCCAAACTCTCTGTCTGTCCTCCCTATTTTGTTGGGTCCATCGACGGAAAGGTTACCTCTATGGCCTGACACAATGCTGTCTGACGTGGCAAAGGCATCTCACCGCCTCCCCTATTTATGGCTGACAGGCTGATGTCCTTTTTTCTGTCCCTCACAGCCAGGGAAAACCTAGCAGTGATAAACAGAAAAATAAAAATAATGCCTCACCCCACAAACCCAAGAAAAAACGTCCTGGCTATAGAGGTCATTAGCAAATTGTGTTTTTCGAAAACAAAGTCCCACTTTGGGAGTTTGTTTTTGAAAGACAAAAAGTTTGCAGGACGGCTGTCAAAACTTGTGGTTGCTGACCATCAAATGTTTGGTACCTTCAGTGGAACCACAATGATGCGGTTCCTCTTAAGGTAGAGAGATCACCATTGGTGATCTCTAAATATGGCAGTCCTCTGCCCATCTGGTTGGTGGGCAGGATGTCCTCCACCCGGGCTGACAAATGCAAAAGAACAATTGATGGACAGAATGCAGAACAATGTCATACATTCACGCCAGTGCAGAGATCTGGGCCTAAATGCATCGTTTTTTTGCTCCCCATGCCATTCCAGTTTGAACCCAGCCATATACAAATCAGTCTTGATCCTGCGCCCAATGGGAACAGTCCAACCCGATCTGCCAGGCCAGGTCCTTCCTGGACTAGAAACAAGCATCCTAGGACCGGTTTCGGGGTTTCGCCAATCATCAGCCAGGATAGCTTGACTCCAGTGCATTGGAGAGCACGTGACCCACGTCTGGGCATACCCATCCCACTCGGGGTGACAAATGCAAAAAGAACAGTTGATGGACAGAATGCAGAACAATGTCATACATTCACCCTAGTGCAGAGATCTGGGCCTAAATTCATCATTTGTTTGCTCCCCATGCCATTCCAGTTTGAACCCAGCCATATGCAAATCAGTCTTGATCCTGCGCCCCATGGGAACAGTCCAGCCTGAACTGCCAGGGTAGGTCTTCCCTGGACTGGAAACAAGCATCCTACGGCCGGTTTTGGAGTTTCACCCCTTATCAGCCAGGATAGCTTGATTCCAGTGGCATGGAGAGCACGGGACACACGTCTGGGCATACCCGTCCCACTCAGGGTGACAAATGCAAAAAGAACAATTGATGGACAGAATTCAGAACAATGTCATACATTCACCCCAGTGCAGGATGTCCTCCACCACCCTAACGGATAGAGTACATACCACCAAATCATAAATCAGGTCCATAGTATTTTGAAATTGTGGCTGTTGGTGCGGATGAGCAATTGCTTGCTTTTTTTATGCTTGTCTTATTTCACATTCTCAACTGTGTCATTTATGGCAGTTGCATGACAATTAGAGATTTTGAAAAACATTTATTGCATTTCCAGTGGATTTACGGTTAAGTTTTTGACATTCAGCATTTAATACGTACATTCTTTATTCTTGTGTTTTTCTGGTGTCGTCTTGTTATGTGGATTCCTTAACAGTTGTTTTTGACTTTTGGCATTTGGTTTTCAGTCTATTGTAGTTTTTTTTCTGTATTTTAATCCTAGTAAAAAAAAATAAAGCAGTAATTTTTTTCTTATGCTTAGTGTTGTGAATGTTACTTTACGATGGTTTAGATATGTTTTTATATTTTAAAGTTAGTAAACATATATTCTTTCTGGAAGCAGTTCCTTTACTCATGTAGAGTGAAGTTCCAAGGAACTGGAGGGTTATTACTCAGACAAAGTAACAGTCTCATTAACTCTGGGCTAGCTGTGCAACAGTTTGTATGTTTAGCGTTTTCTGTTTTTATACTCTTATAAATTGCTTCTGTTTTCCTATTTGTCAACTGATTTGGTTTTGAATTTTATTCGATAAAGTTTTAGTTAGATTAGTAGAGTATTTTTAGTATTTTCTTGTCTGGAATATGCTAACTAATAAGGGCATCATCTCGATGACGGTGGGACCACCACCGACAGGCCGTCGATGGCGATCCCACCGACAGACCGTCGATGGCAGTCCCACCGACAGACAGCCCTTCGGGCCGACCGCCGCATTACGATGCAGGCTGTCAGACCCTTGAATCTCGGGGGAACAGACTGCCGCCTCCGACAGGATCTACTGATCCCACTGAGGTGGCTGTCATGAATTGTGATCCTGAATGGAGGCATTGCCTGCTCAGGCACCGCCATCAGGATTACAATGCCCCTTTCCTAATGCCTTTTCATGGCAGTCCCACCGCCATAAATAGGCAGACAGAAATGGACTTTGGGGGCCCAAAGCAGGGAGGCCTGTCTACTGTAGGCCACTGTTAAGAGGCCAGGGGGCACATGTGGTGCTCCCACCACACATCCATGCACTGTGTGCTACCACACGGTGCCTGGCACACGGTGCATGTATGTTTGTAAATTGCCTTTTTCTACTGTGGCTTGTGCGGCAGCCCTTTTCCGGGCCACAGCACAACCCACAGTAGAAAATTGCAGTTTCCGACCACCTACACAGCGGTCTAATAAAAAAATGGCGGGTGGAAACGCCGACTTCTTGTCGGCCGGTGTCAATTCCACAGTGATGGCGTCAGATGCTCATCCAACCACCATCATAATGTGCCCCTATATTATTATTTATGTTTGTAGCTGTGTTTATTATATATGTTTTGGAGATTTACATTTTATTTTGTGCTGCAGTATATCATTTTCTGTACTTATGGATTGTTTTGGATATTTATAATAAATTTATACTAGTCAATATTTTAGTTATTGGTATTTTTGTTGTACCTTATTTGTTTTAAAGTTTTCTCAATATTTCGGTGGTTTTCCATTGTTTCAAATGACAATAATTTTGTCACTGATATTTCTGTTATATCCACAGTGGTTTAAGAAAGCCAATAATATAGATATCAGTGTTTTATTAAAATATTTTGCACCAAAATAGATTTCTGCTTGATTTTGTGACTTATTACCCATGAAGTCAGTGAAAGAAAGAAATTATAACTAAGATATAATAATTGTGGGTTTGCAGCAAACTACTAGCTGTGGCCTGTGGGAACAGCAGGAGTGGGCTGTTTATGTGACATATCCATATCTGAAAAATAAATTGAAAGGTGCAAAAGCTAAACAGGAGTAAATCTTGAATAGGTTTTTGAATGTCTAGCTGGTGGTTGTCTCGAGGACTACCAAGCATCCAGACTCAGTACCAATTAACTCTTCACTCTATAGTAACAGATAGTTTAACAAGTGAAGTGGTTGGAGAGTGATTGATACCTGAGCATGTTGAGGGTCCTAGGTATGTTGATCTGTCGATGAGTGCTCGGTATCTTAAGTGATGTACTGAGCATGAAGTGGAGCAAGTGAAAAAAGAATTTCTCCCATTACTCACAAGTGTGTAGGACTAGTCATCAGCAGAAAGAAAAACCTCTCTACTCAATCACTGCCTGGGAATTGAAGGCCGTGAAGTATTGAAGAACATTCCTGAACTTGAAATTTGAAACTAATTGGATGACTGGTTTAAACGAATGCTTATGAAATTAGACATACATTATCAGTCCTGCATTGACAGCACTTACGGGTGTGAGCACAAAGAAAGGGGAAGAGTGTGGAAGAGATTTATGAAAGTTGGTATCTTTCTGTAAGTTTGGTTCAACCACTGATGGAAGGATAATTGACTGATTTATATTAAAATGTAAGAGTGACAGAGTCTAAGAAGAACTATGGTTAAAAGACGGTCCCCCTTTAAGTGCAGTTTTAGTTATAGCCAACAAAATCGAGCAGTCGCTAGCATTCACTGACTTTATCAGAAAGGATAGTGGAAGTAAGAAAAAAGAATCCACTAGTAATTATAAGGAGCATTCTGTACAAACTGTTTACAAGAAATAAAACACTATTTAGTAGTAAGTTCAAGAGGGCCTGCTAAAATGTGGTGACAAAGGTCATATAGCCAACTGGAGGGTGTGTCCAGTGGCTAAAGTTATGTCTAAATTCTGTAAAACAAAAGGGCATTATGCCAAATGTTGAAACAGCACACAGTCAGGAAATAAAGACTTTGAAGACACTGACTCAACAGAGATATTTGTTCTCTGGGGAGCAAAAAACCAAAAGATACAGTATTTGTGGAAGGAGAGAAGTTTGAAATGCTTTTTACCTCCGGGATGTGGCTCACACTATTATCCTACAAAATAGCCAATGAGAGGTATGGATAAAACTAAAGGTGCCAGTTGTGTCCGTGGTTGACTTTGGAGGCAACTCATAAAAGTGAAGGTGTTTTTTTAAAGGAATTGTTTAGAGAAAAAGAGTTGAACATTAAGTTGTACATCTCCGAAAAGGGAGAGTGTTTGTGAGTTGGCCTCACCTGAGACTACTACAGGATAGCACCAAATCCCAAGGCTAACTCGTAGATAAGGATAAACCCCCATGGAATCTGAGGAGCTAAACTTTATAGAGGGGTTTCCTCAAGTGTTTGAAGAGATTTTCGCCTGTCTCAGAGGGTATACTATGAAATTAAGGAAAGGGAAAACACCATCAATAAATACAGAGAGAAGAATTTCAGTGAGTGTAAAAGAGAGGCTGAAGAAGGAAGTGAAAGATTAAAGAGTTTGGGTTCATAGAAAAAGTGAAAGTCACTGATTGGTTGGCTCCAGTGATGGTAGCCCACATGTCTAGGGGAGAGATAGGCTCTACAGAGACTCAATGGACTCAAAGAGAATGGTGGCATCATTGACGGGAGTAAATGTTTTACCTCACTTTACCTTACCTCTGCATATCTCCAGGTCCTACTACATGAAAATACATGTGATCTTACAGATTTTGTGATACTGTTTGTTACATAATGATTCATTAGAATGATGTTTCAATTGTTATTTGTTGTGTCAGTGTTCCAAAGAGTTATGAGTAAGTGGTTGGGGAGAATGGAATGGGTCTAATTTTGTTCAGGATGATGTGTTAATAGTTAATAGTAACAAAGAAGAGCATGACTTAATGGTAAGAGTAGTGCTAGACATTTTACAAAGGAGTGGCCTGATGCTGAAGGAGAAAAAAGTATTGCTTTGACTAGAAGGAAATAGTATACTTATGTCATCTAATTTCAGAAAATGGGCTAAAATCTAAGAAGAATTTGGTGGTTACTATAGATTATTTGGCAAGTTCAAGCAAGAAAGATTAATTACTGACCTTTTTGAGAAAGACAGAAATATACAGCAGGTTTGCAGAGAACTTTGTTTCTAAAACATCCAGTGTGAGATCACTATTGAAGAAAAAGGCAGAGTTCAAATGGGTTGATGAATATGAAAAGGATCAAGTCCTATCCAGACACAGGGCTGCAGTTTCTCCACTGCCCAATTTCCCAGATGTATCTGAGGAGCCTACCACAGCCAGGGAAACTATACCAACTTTGAGGGGCCGACAAATGCTCCGTAGGTTTATGCAGCGTTTGTCACTCTGCTAAAACATAAGGAAATGCTGGATTTCTTACGCTTGAAGATGTTTCTGACACCTCGCACTTGTTTGGTGACTTAGTGGCCTTAATGCTGTCTGTGCAGCACCAGATCAGTAAAGGAATAAAAAGTGTCAACAGACAGTTAATATCAATGAATTGTACTGTGTCACAATTTTTAGATGGACAAGAGAAGTAAAGAGAGACTGTAGAGGAGGGTCAAAGAATGAGTTGCCAGAATTTTGAGAAGCTTACTGAACCCATAAGTACATTAGTCCCCAACTTGCAACAAGATTGTAGTGTCCTGCTAGACACGTTCTAGTGTTCAGCCCTGTGCTGTTACCACACTCTACACCGACCCATCACTGGTGTCACCAGTCAGGTGACCCTGGTAATAAAAGGGGCTGGGGCGCACGTGCCCGGAGCCAGTTTCAGTATTGCATACTATGGGGCCGATTCCGATCTCGGCCGGTAGGGCTCCGAATCGGATTCGGCTTTACCGGATCCGATTCGGAGCCCTGTTTCCCGACCGATTCGTACGTGCGTCCGGGCGAGCGAGTACGATGCGAAATCTCCGACCGACTCGTTCGTGAGACCCAACCGCACCGACCGACTCGTTTGCGAAAGCCGACCGCTCCGACCAACTCGCACGGACACGACTCGCACCGCGCAATGGAGACGTTCCCCGGCCGGGTAAGTACGATGCGCGCCTCGAGCAGTCCGACCGACTCGCGCCGTCTGGCTCAAAAGAGCAGTCGGAGCCACACTTTGGGGGTCCGTGTCGGACCCCCCTGTATGTGTAGCCACGCGAGTCGCACACAGGGGGGGACCCATGGGTCCCCCCTACCTGTGCATGTACGGCGCAACCCGCTTTGACGCGTACCCACTGTAGGGGGCGCCCTTGTTTGCCTCGCACCCATTGAGTCAATGGGAGCCCGCGTACGTGTTGTACGACCGGCTCCCATTGACTTCAATGGGAGTCCGACCGAATCGAGTCCGATAGCATGCGTGCGCATCATACTCGTTCGGTCGGACTGCTAGGGTCCGATTCGGTCGGAAATCTCTCCAGGTCCGGCTCGGTCTGAGAGATTTCCGGCCCGAATCGGAATCGGCCCCTACGTGTCCGTGTGGTTATTTGTCAGCATGTGGGCTTAGGGCCCCCAGCACGGGAAACAGCGTTTACATCGCATGCACTACAATGCATGCAATTACAACGCGGTCGTTACAACGACCGCGTTGTTACAATGCAAGCCATTACATCGCAAGACGTTTCTACGACTTGCTGTAGGGGGCGCGCTGAACTAAGGAATAATATAATTTACTATTCCAACACCTTCCCTACTGTTGCACACGCTGGAGTTGGAATAGTAAATTATATTATTCCTAAGTCCAGCACGCCCCCTACAGCAAGTCGTAGAAAAGACTTGCGATGTAATGGTTTGTGTTGTAACAACGCTGTCCTTGTAACGACCACGTTGTATTCGCATGCGTTGTAGTGCATGCGATGTAACATCGCATATTCCCCCAACACCACAAAGATCAGATCATTGAAAGGTGCAGACATCACCAACATATGTTGCATTTAGATTCATTTAGCAGGTCAGTAAAATGTCTGGCACAGGCTACAACTATAATATCACAGCAAACTGTGAATATTTAGACAGGGATGGGACACTGTCATAAGGATGTGGCATGTGGCTTAGTTCAAGTTACTACAGCATTAAACCAAATGTAAACCAGCAACATTTCTGGACCTGCTGATTTAGGTGTAAGGGAAAGTTTAGAGGCTTCCAGCGTTAGTAACATCTTTGTGCCAGATCTAGGCAATTTTAGGCACACATGCAGACATACATCTGGTACTCATGGGTCAGGTACACCAGAGGCTCCTACTACAGAGAAGACTCGTTTGAGAAGAGGCAGAAGAATGCAGTAATATTATTGTTGTTTAGTAACGATGGCTTTCATTTATTTTGTTAACTTAACCAAACACCAATTTGTTGTTATACTTTGTCAATTTTTCTTCATGATTAGAGAAAAGAAACAGTTATAATGTTATGAAACCTAAGTAAACAGTCTATTCTTTTGCTTATGGCATTACTACAATGTTGTCTTGAGTTTGATTTTCATACTTTGTATTTTACTTACCTTAAAAATATTTTGATGTAATATCTACACAACGTGCTCTGCCTTCAGCAGCACGAGATGCATCTTGTTGTATTTGGGGAAGTGGGATTTCATCCTCTGGATCTGAATCCGATTCAATTTCGACACTGGGGAGACCTCTCCTTGTAGCAAAGCTATGAAGAATCACACAAATTCGAAATTATTGTGCAGCAGATGTCTAGTCGGTACTGGAGAGCTCCACCACTCTTATGCAGACACCTGAGTCATCCAATGATAATGTCAATGGTGTGATGTATTACTGAGCTTGTTCTTTTGTGAGCTGGGTTATATCTGCGGTCACTTCTGGTATTTGGATTTAAATTTGGTGTCATGCTCCAAGGACATAATGCATAAGCACTGTCACCTACAACGTAAAATAAACTTACATTACCATGAGTAAGTTAGCTGTGCAGTGAACATGTGTGTTTGTGGTATTTGACATGCTTACCCATCAAAAATCCTTCTCCAAAATCACTTTGAGACGGCAGATTATAAATCCCACTGTGGCAGAACATATAAGAGGCATGTGAGGTGCCAGTAAATTGAGCAACAAGGTCTATTATGACAAAGGCGGCATCACACACAACGGGGATTTTGAGGGAGTGGGTATTTTAGCGTGTGCAAAAAATAGACTGATTTGCAGATGGTGGGCATGTTCCAGTATGAGTTCCATCAACACAACTTATTAAATGGGGAATTGAGCAATACGATGAAAATTAAATTGTGTCTGTTGTAAATCTTGCTCAGATACTGGATAAATAATATAATATAATCTCTCTCTCTCCCCGTCTTCCAGTATGGATACCCGACTCTCTCTGTAGGCCTTTGTTGTGCAGTACTACACAATTTGTGTTGTCCTTTTGATAGATGTCTACGATTCCCAGAAGTCTCTTTGTATTTTGATTTTCTTATCTAGAATCTTCTCTTATAGCTCAACATGTAGACAACGATGATCCCCAAACAGTGTGAAGTTTGTGATATGCCACATCCTAAAGCCACATCTATCTCTGGATGGACGACACTCTCATATGAGCCGACGCTCCATTTCGATCCTTACATTATTCAGAGCATTTGTTTGGACACATTAAACCATTCGTTCTTCGGTGAGCACTATGATATTCACAACCACAGTGGAGAACCATTATTGAGTGAAATGAGTTCACAAAAGGTTGGCAGGGAATTGTTTGCTGTTTATGTGACCATAAGGAATGTATCTTCTAAGCAGCGTTCTAATCATTGAGACTGTCTTGTATAACCCACCCATAGTTTAATTTCTTCCATAGGATCAACTGCATCATGTTGATCCAGCGCAATATTAGCCAACAACATTCATACACCATATACTCACTTGGGCCCATACATTCACACTACACTAATACTTACGCTGGGTGTCAGATGTACTCTTTTATCAAAGTCCCTGCTACCAATTACCTTCTGATTGAAGAGTAATAACTTACCAATGGATCCTTTGCTAATTGGGAAGTTTAAAATGAGTGACATTCATTATAGTACATAATCCTGAAATAACCACTGAGTCAGGAAGTTTTAAAATGTTTATCTAAAGTTTTAGCAGAGTAAAATACAGAAAACACGGTACTTGATTAAAATACCCAAGAAAAAGCATAGAAATGATTTTGCTAATAAATGACGGTGTTTAAGGAAGAGGAGAAGATAGAGACAGCAGCGCAACTAAAGGTTGCAGTATAGTTACCTAAAATGCGAGAACCAAGCCCCTTAGCCAAGGAGTTGGAAAAGATAGGACCCAGGAAGGATGAGGAGCAAAGACTTCTTCCAGGATCAGGACAGGACCGGTAACCTCTCTACAACGACGCCTGCGCTGTTCCCCTCTCTGATACTCGACTTCTCTCGATTCTCCCGTGCCTTCCTTCTAATGGACTCCGCCACCCCCTCCTCAGGACCTCTTCCGGACAGGAATTCAGTCAGCAACCGATCAGCTGGGCAGTCTGGAGTTGAGAGCGCTCTGGCAGTATGGACGCCTGTTCTTCGTGAACGCATGCTCTCACTAATTTACTAATGCTATATTCTATTATACCCTTCTACGCCCATGTACCTCCCCTTAATGTTGCTAACATTATGGGACCACTACTTCTGATTGGACAGGGACAGGGGGTGGATTCTCGCACCATATCGATTTGGCCTAAATTGTAAAGCCTATTGTCTTTACGTTCCCGCCCCTTCAAATTAATACATTCGCTTTATTTCCCACCCGTCTCACAACAAATGTTATACATTTTACAGGAGAAAAGTAACAATTTGTCCGCCGCAAACATAGAGTACATCATCTTCGGCCAATAGGTCGTGGCCTTGGGAGACGTCCAAGTTGACTTCACTTGGCAGGCATACAGGACACATGCGCAGAACCATCTGTCTCTCGAGTTTCAAGTCACCAACCCAGGCCCAAGTTTACGAATTACTAAAAGTGTAAGAAGAAAATATTAAAATCACAAATAAAAAGTTTCACTGTATGCCCACTTTCCCTACTCTATTCCCAATTAATTATAATACTATCCTGCATTAGTAGCATTAAGAAAAACGACAATTTAATAATGACATGAGAGCAAGCTTAAGCATGTGAAAACATTTAGCGGCCATTTTAGTGCACACTGCGCAGAAGTTTCCCACCAAGCAAAGAAAGACGTCACACCATGTGATCAGGTTGCGACATGCGCAATGAAGTTCCCGCGTTTTAGCGGACATTTTGGATTATAGACAAGCGTTATTCATTAGTAAAACACATAAGCAAGCTTCTGTCCCTCTTGTGTTTGTGAATGCAAAGGTTAGTATTTACAATACAAGTTTAATAAATTAATACTATGAGGAAGATTGCGTACAAGCAAGTTTCATTTTTGAAACCTTGCTCCATCAATACCCTCTCTGATGGCGTTTCTGAGCCATCAAAAATACTACCCTCAATCAGATGCCAACTTCTAGCAATTCGTTTCATTCTCATTTTTACATTTTCTGTTTTTCACATCCCCTTTCAACTTTTTGTATAGATCACTTCTCCATTCTTCAAGTTCTATTTCATCTAGTTTTCTTTTCTTCCTTTTCCTGTCTCTTTATATGTTCCATTCTTTCTACAGCATTTGCACCATATTGTTATTGCCAATAGTATTATAGCTATCCCTGCTAGGGGTACTAATATTTGACCTATAAGTCCTTTCCCTATATTAGCAAACCAGGTTCCAATTGACGAGATACTATTTGTCAATCTTTCCCATACACTATCAACTTCCAGTGGTTTAAGTTCTTTCTCAAGTTTAGTTATGTTCTGAATATACGTTCCAATTTCTGCACTCTTATCAGGAATATAAGTGCAACAATGTTTCGTCTTCAATAATTTACAGACTCCTCCCTCTTTTGCCAATAGAATGTCAAGAGCAAGTCAATTTTGCATTACCATAGATCTAATCGCAACCATCTCCGTATTAATCATTAGAAAACCTCCAGCAGTATCCGTTGATAAACGATCAACCACTGTAGACAATTTACATATTTTCCTTGAGTTCAGAATGATTCCCACTGAAGGTATCAATGCACCAAATATATCACCTACAATTTCTGAAAAACTAGCTCTTTTACTACGTATTAATTCATTATTGTTTTCATTGCTTCCAGTGTTTCTTTTTACGTGGTATATCTTTGGAAATACTATTCCAAAATAACAACTTCCATACCACCGTGCAGGTAGCCTAAAGTAAGCCTTATTCCCGCATACATAATAAATTCCAGGAAAAACTGAATCTGTTCCTCCTTTGAGTCCCCAACCTCCAAGAATTAAAAAATTGTGTTCACATTCACTGGTACCGATGAAAACATTGTTATAATCAGTCTTTAACCTATGTAGACAAATTTTCCCTTTCTTTACGAAATCCAGAGCCATTGCAGCTTGAGCTTTACCAGGTGTATAACTCCCTTCCTTCTCCGCCCAAGGTGGCAACTGAGCCTTATGCTCTGAAGCTTTCTTTTGAAAATCATGTCTTCTATCTTCTACTAAATTCAAAAATATCTTTTCTTCTTCTAGTAAAGAACATGTTAGATTGTGTCTATGTGCATGTGTTATGTCTATCGATTTCATTGTTAAGAAAAACTCTCCCATAAAATGTGCGTCTTGACTACTAAGCACTGGGTTCATACTCTTGCGAATCGGAACCTCAGAAAATATCACATCTAAGTTTGAATAATAATACTGTAGTCTACCTGTTCTATAAAATAAACTTGTTAATACACTACATGAGATGCCATATGTCAGTGGTAAATGATGGTATGTTAATCCTTCCGCTACTGATTCAGGTAACTTCATACAGACATAACAATTACTAACTTCCATTGTCTCTACATACTGAAACAATAATTTTGTGAAAACATTTAAACTAGTGTCGTTATCAGCTATTTCATGATGAATTTCTGCCTCATCTTCTGCCATTAATTCTACTCTATTGCCCTTCATGTTTGCTGTCCTCCCTTTAGTTTAATTAATTATCTTCTTACCTATTATCATAAGGTAAGGAACTGCTACAATCAGGACTAACCATACTATAAGCACCAATACTAGACTACGTATGCAGATTGCACAGCATCTCCTACAACAATTTCGTTTTGGTCTCCCAATAACTCTATCATCAGGCATTTTTCGACAAGGAAGATTGCTCTTCTTATCTCTTCTTCTTTTCTTTAGAGGATTCTTTTGTTTAGTCAGGGTGGTCTTGTTTCTTCTTCGTATGTTAGTTCTGCACTTGTTCCTTCGCCACCACTGTCACTTGACTCTGAGCTTTCAAAATCTTCAAGAATAATATAAGTCCAGTCAGGACCCTTGAATTTGTTATTCACAAGTCTAAGGGGCCGATTCCGATCTCGGCCGGTAGGGCTCCGAATCGGATTTGGCTTAACCGGATCCGATTCGGAGCCCTATTTCCCGACCGAATCGTACATGCGTCCGGGCGAGCAAGTACGATGCGTGCGCTCGCGAAATCTCCGACCGACTCGTACGCAGGACCCGACCCCTCCGACCGACTCGCACGGGGACGACTCGCACCGCGCTATGGAGACGTTCCCCGGCCGGGTAAGTACGATGCGCATCGCGACTGCTCCGACCGACTTGCGCAGTCCGGCTCCAAGGAGCTGTCGGAGCCGCACTTTGGGGGTCCGTGTCAGACCCCCTGGAAGCGTAGGCACGCGAGTCGCACACAGGGGGACCCATGGGTCCCCCTACACGTGTGCATGTACGGCGCGACCCGCATCGACGCGAACACGCTGTAGGGGGCGCCCTTGTTTGCGTCATGCCCATTGAGTCAATGGGAGCCCGTGTACGCGTCGTACGACTGGCTCCCATTGACTTCAATGGGAGTCCGACCGAATCGAGTTCGATACCATACGTGCGCATCGTACTCGTTCGGTCGGACTGCTAGGGTCCGATTCGGTCGGAAATCTCTCCGGGTCCGGCTCGGTCGGAGAGATTTCCGGCCCGAATCGGAATCGGCCCCTCAGTCTTTTACTTTTTCTTTTTCCTGACTTTTTCTCTTGTTCAGTTTGACTTGTCACTTCAGGTACTTGTTCTGGATCTTCACTTCTGGTTGTTATGTGGTACTTTACTCTTTTAATGACACTTGGCCAATGATCTCCTTTTCTTGTTTTCTTGGTTGGCACTGTTTCTCTGTTTACGTCTTCACAGATCTCGTTATTTTCACTGCTCAATACTGTTTTGTTTTCTTTGATTACTGCCTCTTTTGTTTGTTCTTTTTCAGGTCTGATTGGTTTCTCTTCAGTAGCTCCACAATGACTTTCAAGATGTTGACCTTGTTCCTTTTTTATTTCTTTATGTTCATTTGTATCAACCCCTTTTTCTTTAGTGAATTCTTCTTGATCTAACTGCTTCTGATCAGGGCTTATTGCACTGTGAACTTCTGCAGCCTGACCGGATTCTTCTAAACCTGTTTTTCCCTGTGTAAAGTCAATTAAATCTTCACTGTTTTGTGTCCAATTTTCTTTTCCTATCTTATTTTGTTCAGGATCTTTTACTATCTTTTCTTCTTGATCCTGAGCTGCTTCTTCTTCACCTTTCTGATCTTCTTCAATTTCTTCCAATTTCGCTTGACTTCTTGTTCTGTGGTATACTTCAGGAACTTCTACCACTGGTATCCAATCCTGACTTGTGCTCGGTTGTTCTCCGTCAGCTTCTCTCGAACCTTGATCCTGAGATTCCTCTGCTGGGCAACCTTCAGCTTCTTCAGTGTGGTGTTGTCTGTGAATTCTCCTCTTCAGGGTCTGGTACTCTCTTTGTGTGGCTTACGTGAATCCAATTAGGAAATCTTGCACACTTCACTGCTGTATTGGTGGTCAATATAACTTGACAAGGTCTGCTCCACCTGGGTGATAGACACGTTTCTCTGGTGTGATTCTTCACTACCACCCAATCACCAGGATTCAGATCATGTTCTAGTTCAGGCTGCCTGGAAACTGCGTCTTCTCCAACCTGATGAGAGACAGAACGCACTAGGTTAGCCAATCCTTTGCAATAATCCAGAACCATATCATCAGATATATTTACTAATTTGTTTGTGGGAACATGTGTTTGTCTCATTGCTCTTCCCATCATTATTTCATGTGGGCTCAATCCTGTCGTTTTGTCCGGTATGCTTCTTATTCCCATCAGGACAAGTGGCAATGCGTCTGGCCACTCTAATGATGTTGATGCACACATTTTTCCCAATCTTGATTTTATAGTGCCATTCAATTGTTCTACCACTCCAGAAGCCTCTGGGCGATATGCACAGTGCAATTTCTGTTTTATTTGAAATGCTTCACAGATTATCTGGATCACTTCGCTATTAAAGTGTTTTCCTCTATCTGATTCCAAAGATACTGGGAAACCAAATCTTGGTATGAGCTCACGTAACAACAGTTTTGCAACTGTAATACTGTCATTTCTCCTAGTAGGGTAAGCCTCCACCCACTTTGAAAACAGGCACACTATGACTAGTACGTATTTCAGCCCTCTATATGGTGGTAACTGTATGAAGTCAAACTGGAGTCTTATAAATGGGCCCTCTGCCTTTCCAATCTTTCCAAACCCAATTATCGTTTTCCTGCCTGGATTATGCATTTGGCAAGTTAGACATCTCTGGCAAAGACTCTCTGCAACAGCCCTGAATTTGGGATTGTACCAATTTTGTCTGAACAGCCTAATCATTGCATCTCTCCCTATGTGTGTGTCTCCATGGTGCATTCTAGCCATTTGTGAGAGTAAACAGTCTGGCATGACTGGTCTGCCATCTGCACTGATCCACACTTAATCTTCTCCTCTTTGGGAGCAACCCACTTTGATCCACAAATGTTTCTCACTTTCATCAACCTCATCTTGCAATTTCTTCACCTCATTCCATGTTTCAGGTGGCATATACAGCATAAGTTGGCAGCTGATTCCCATTCTTTCCACCCTCTTATTGACTGACGCTCTGGTTTTGGCACAATGTTGAGCCACCAAGTCTGCATATCTGTTGCCGACTACCACCCAGTCATCTCCTGACTGGTGTGCGGCACATTTCACCACAGCCAATTCTTTTGGTGATTGTATTGCTTCTAGCAATTCCCTTACAAATTGTCCATTTTTAATGGGGGATCCTGAAGAAGTCATGAAATCCCTCTGCATCCACAGTTGGCCAAAATCATGCACAACCCCGTAACCATATTGACTATCTGTAAATGTGGTCACTCTCTGATTCCTCCCAATTTTGCAAGCTTTTATCAAAGCAATCAATTCAGCTACTTGTGCAGATTTTACTCCTGGTAAATAGGATGCTTCGACTATTCCAGTTAATTCACATACCGCATAGGCAGCAGTTAGTTTACCATCTTCATGTCTTTGACATGAACCATCGACAAATAGCTCCCTGTCTGGCTTTTTAAGAGGCTGTTCCTCTATGTCTGGGCGTGGTTTTGTACATAATTCTGTAATTTGTACACAATCATGTTCATCTTCTTCGTCATCTTTATTTGTTTCATGATATGGGTCCGGCAATAAAGTTGCTGGATTTATTATTGTACACCTTACCATGGTCACATTTTCAGCACCCATTATTATCCTCTCATATTTAGTCAGCCGACTAGGAGTAAGATGCTGAGTTCGGGTTCTTGTCAATAGAATCACAACTGCATGTGGAACATACACTTTTACAGGATGTCCCATCACAATTGACTCGCTTTGTTCAATGCTCAAACAAGTTGCTGCTACTGCTTTTAAACATCCTGGCAACGCAGCTGCTACTGGGTCCAATGTAGCAGAAAAGTACGCTATAGGACGTCTGTCTAGTCCATGTCTCTGAGTTAGGACAGAAAGTGCACAATTTTCTCTCTCTTGACAGAATAATGCGAATTCTCTTTTATAATCAGGCATGCCTAAGGCAGGTGCTGAACAAAGTGCGTTTCTCAATTTTACAAAAGCTTCTACACTTTCATCCTCCCACTCAACAGGGTCCTTTGCTTTCTTTTTCGTCATGTTAATTAAGGGCTTAGCTAACATGGAAAAATTTGGTATCCATTGTCGACCGTAGCCTACTATTCCTAGGAACATCCGCACTTGTCTTTGGGTTACAGGCATTTGCATTCTCTTTATTAATTCTACTCTTTCAGAGGTTATTCTTCTTTTCCCCCTCTCAATTTGATGTCCCAGATATTTAACTACTGTCCTGCAAAACTGTAACTTTTCAGGTGAGACTTTATGCCCTTCCTCAGCTAAAAGATTTAATAATGCTACGGAGTCAACAGCACAGTCTTCTCTGGTGGTTGACGCCACCAATAAGTCGTCGATATATTGGACTAAGACTGAGCTTCCTGGCATCACTAGTTTTTCCAGGCACTTTTTCAGTATCTGGTTGAAGATGGAAGGACTTTCTGTGTACCCCTGAGGAACACGATTCCACACATAGACTTTGTTCTCAAATTTAAATGAGAAAAGATACTGGCTGTCTGGATGCAATGGAATTGAAAAGAATGCTTGACACAAATCAATTACTGTGAACCATCCTGCATTCCAAGGGATCTGGTATAGAATTACTGCAGGATTTGGTACTATGGGACAACATGGTTCCACAATCTTGTTTATTTTACGCAGGTCCTGAACAATCCTATATTTTCCACTAGGTTTCTTTAGTCCCATGATTGGTGAATTACATGGGCTACTCATTACTTCTTTTAGGATGTTTTGTTCTACCATTCGTTTTATTTCTTCAATGACTCCTGCCTTTACTTCTGCACTCATTTTGTACTGTCTGGTATTTGGGAAAATCGCACCTTCTTTTACAGTAATTTGAACTGGATCTATTTTTGCCATAAGTCCTGCTTCTTTTCCGGTGAAATCCCATACTATTTGGTTTACTGTACCTTTTAATTCTTCTGGCAACTCATCTTTTGTTATCAACGAAAACATTTCATCTATTTCTGTACCTTGTTTTGCAACCATAATTTTATATACATGGTCCTCATCTGGTGTCTGAACTGCCACACCATCCGGCGTGCAGAAAATTGTACAGTTCATTTTGCACAATAAATCTCTACCTAATAAATTCACTGGGCTAGAATCGCACACTACAAATTGGTGCATTTCTCTGAAGTTTCCTATTTTGACTTCCATTGGTTCTGTAAGAGGTGTTCTAATTCTTTGATTAGCTACCCCTACTACTTGGATATCTTCACCAGAGAGAGGAAGGTCTGGGATGTCTGCTGATCTCACAGTAGACCTGGTAGCACCAGTGTCCAAAAGGAAAGTAATATCATTACCTTTCACATTTCCTTCAACATATGGACCAGACTGATCTACCTGTAAGGATGCGCCAAGTACGCACTCCTTCTTCCCCTCTCCTAGGCACCGTCATGAGTTGAATTCACAGTAATTGTCCTGCAAAAGAAATTGTGATGTCATATAATCATTTTTACCACTCCCTCCTGGGTATCCAATGTCTGTACCATGCTTTGCTCTGCTTACATTACCCTGAACAGGTGGAGGTGGTAATTGACTCTGGGGATTTATACCCTGCTGTGAGTCATTCTGCGTCTGTGGATTTAAGTTTTGATTTGGGCCATTATTATTCCGAATCTTTTTACATTCGTCCTTCCAATGCCCCAATTTTCCGCATCCATGACAAGGAAATTTCTTTTAGCTTCTTCTCTACTCATTCGTCCTCTAAATTTTCCACCATTTCCCGTATCACCACTCGTTCCAGAATCTTTTCCTTGATTTTCACTCGGATTTTCCAAATTAATTCCCTGCTTTTCTGCCATTTTCACCTGTGCCCACATCACCTTTTCTTGTAATTTCTTGTGTCTATCCTCAATATCGTCTCCACAATATTTTGCATACTTCAGAATTTCATCTATGGGCTTTCCCTGCCAACACAGCATGTGTTGTTTAATCATCTGGCAAATCTCTGGCTTCAGACCATAAACAAACCGATACACAAACTGACTCATGTTCTTGTCTCCAATGTCCTCAAATCCACTATACTGTTTAAATACCTGCAATAAACGCTCATAATAGGAATGTACTGTTTCACTGGCTTCTTGGGTGGTTCGATCTATTTTCACCCAATCTGTTTCTTTCGGTGGTATTTTCCCTTTCAGGTAAGTTATCACCTGCTGATACTTTTTCATTACGTCATTTGATGGGGCACCTGTTTTCGGATCTCTGGGATATTCATCACTAGGCCAATCGACTGTAATTTTACAATCTGTCCACAAATCTGCAGGTACCACTATGTCAAACAGACCATCCAAATCCTTCAACAATACCTTTGACACCTTCACAAACCTTTCAACCTGCTTGTACCATTCAATTGGCTTTTCCCTCAGCTTTGGAAAATCATTCGTAAATGATAAAATATCCTGTCTGCTCCATGGGACATGTACATATCCTCCTCCCGCAACTTCTCGCATTGGATACATTTGATCTGCTTTTCCTGCTTCCTTCATCACATATTCAGATGCTGTTCTACTTGTTCGTGCTTCTTCCTTTTTATTGGCCCACCTAGATCTCCATTTATCTAGATCTCCCCATTTTTGTAAAACTAACATTAATTCTCTTATTTGCAGTCTTCTTCCAGATGCATTCATATTTTCTAAATATTTGTCTGAAAATTCTGCTCTATAGGGTTTCTGTAGTACTTTTGATCTCCCTATTTCAATTCCCATCTGTAGTGCTAGATTGGACAATTTTTCATGAAATACCCTCACATTTCTAGTGATACTTCTGCACAGGAACAATAATTCTTCTTCATCATAGGTATTCAAGCGTTCTACTCCTACATTTCCTGCTATTATTTCTTCTAATTCAACTTTTTATTTATGGATATCCAGTACTTTTGGAGGTGTGCACTGTTTAACTGACCCTTGTACCCATCTTTCTAGATCTTCAGGTGTCACTATGGTAGCACTTTTTGTTCCTGATGAAGTTACTAAACTTACATCTTTTGAACCTCCAGGTACATCTCTTCTTGGAGTATTATTTACAGAACCTCGAATAGGTAAGTCCATGAGTGATATAGTGGATTCACAGTCACTAAATTGATCCTCAATTATAACTGGAGCTTCAGGTTTGGGGTTACTCACAGGAGTATTCATAGGAGTCGGTACAGGTATCAATGGAGGGCAGTTTCCTTGAGTACCATATAATGGAACTACTGGACCAATTGTTACAGGAATAGTCAATGAATCAGGATGTACTTTTATCTGAGTTATTTTCCGTACTAATTCTGCTCTAGTCTTTTCTAAAGCTTCCTTTTCTTTGTCTTGAAGTATTCTAGTCGGGGTGAATTCATGCATTACCTTTGGTACCATTGGAGTTTGTGGTGGTGCACTAGGAGGGCATCCACTTGTCCCTTCCTGATATGGTGGGGGATTTCTTAACATTTCTTCCATAAATTCGTCTTCTGAATCCTCATTTCTTATTAAATGTTTTGTCTTTTCTGTACATTTGCCTCCCGATTTTTCTCCTTCTGTGAATAATGGATACAGTCCCTCTGTAATCATTGCCCTTCTCCATTGTTTCATCTGACCCTCTCTTGACTCACGTAAATATCTGGGGTAAAATCCTGGGTAACTCCTATTACTTCTAGATCTATCCCGCTCAAATGCCTCGGTTTCCCATTCTTCTAGAGCTTCGTACTGGGTTAATCTAGGTCTGGGTTCTAAATCATTCATCCTCAATCTCAAGTTTTGAAGAATTCTTCCATTGAAGGTACCATTCTCGGGAAATGCTAATACTCCATCATTTTTGGTGTATTCTATCCAATTCTCCATCCATACACAAGTATGATAACCTCTCTCCATCATCATAAATGATGCTGGCGTTTTAGCTGGTGGAATAATAATTCCTTCTCTAATTTTGATTGGTTTGTCCTTTTTAAAATAATTCTTAATCTTTTGTAAGAATGACATTTTTCTCCTTTCTCCGTACATTCTATCTAATCTTCTGTGTACAAAATTATATTCTGCAAAACCTAGGAATCTCCTATCCGGACGAGTTCCTGTTAAAGTCGGATCACGTTTTAACATGCAATCCTTATCCACTAAGAATTTTGCTTCTATATTTTCGACCAATCAAATGTCTGCTATCTTTTATTTCCGAGCCAATCCTTGCGCAGCCTTTTGGTGACGTTTCTCTGTCAACCCCTCCTTTACAATCTGCTCTTTTCTGTCCTCGCTGGTTTAACCAATCCCAGCGCGGCACCTGTGACATCAGTACTACTCCTGACTACTGACCCCTCCTTTACAAGTGTCTCTCCACACCCGCTGTTTCAACCTACCACACCGCGGCGTTTTGTGACGTCAGCTCCCTCTCCGGCAACTGACCCTCCCTTTACAAAACTTTACGCAAACTTATTCTCTCTATAAATCTTAATTAAATTTCAGTAACAACATAAAACATTCGCTATCGTGCCAGTTTCCACTAATTTTGAAAAGGATAGTTTCTTCCACACTTTAGTAAAACCTTTCCGTTTACTAATACATACACTACGAGTAAAACACTTCCGTCTACTCTTCACACAAGCTCCAGAAGTACCTGTTACTTCTCCAATGTTACCCTTACTAGGTGATATAACATCAAATTTTTATCAGCGTACCCTTTTTGCTATTACTCACACGCATAGAGTCCCTAACGAGTACTGAAAGTCCTGCTTAACTTCTCAGTACTATTTCTGCCTGACAGATAACCTCACTGCAGTATGGCTTCCACTTGCCACCCACTATTCTTTTTACCTACCCCGGGGTATTCTGGACAACATATAACAAAAACTCACAAATAAGCGGATGTTAGTTCATAAAAAAATACAAATAAAATTCTCATTACCCAATTAACAAAGATTAACAACAACCGTCCTCTGCTTACCAGAAAACTGATCCAGCGCAATATTAGCTAACAACATTCATACACCATATACTCACTTGGGCCCATACATTCACACTACACTAATACTTACGCTGGGTGTCAGATGTACTCTTTTATCAAAGTCCCTGCTACCAATTACCTTCTGATTGAAGAGTAATAACTTACCAATGGATCCTTTGCTAATTGGGAAGTTTAAAATGAGTGACATTCATTATAGTACATAATCCTGAAATAACCACTGAGTCAGGAAGTTTTAAAATGTTTATCTAAAGTTTTAGCAGAGTAAAACACGGTACTTGATTGAAATACCCAAGAAAAAGCATAGAAATGATTTTGCTAATAAATGACGGTGTTTAAGGAAGAGGAGAAGATAGAGACAGCAGTGCAACTAAAGGTTGCAGTATAGTTACCTAAAATGCGAGAACCAAGCATCTTAGCCAAGGAGTTGGAAAAGATAGGACCCAGGAAGGATGAAGAGCAAAGACTTCTTCCAGGATCAGGACAGGACCGGTAACCTCTCTACAACGATGCCTGCGCTGTTCCCCTCTCTGATACTCGACTTCTCTCGATTCTCCCGTGCCTTCCTTCTAATGGACTCCGCCACCCCCTCCTCAGGACCTCTTCCGGACAGGAATTCAGTCAGCAACCGATCAGCTGGGCAGTCTGGAGCGCTTCTGTGTGTTCTGAGAGTCAGCTCTAGCTAATTAGCTAATTCTATATCTGTTATATACTGATCCTGCCAGTATGTCCGTATAACATAGAGTTAAAATACCTACCTTAACGGGTGCGTAAGTACAACGTACCCACCACACTCACAGCACACTTTAGCACGTGTGCTGATATTTGCACCTTTGTGGCTACTCCAGCTTTTTTAGCCACTTCACAATGGTCCTGATGAAAGCCTCATGAATCTCGTAGAAGGCTGAAACTAGTTGACCTAAAATTCCAGGGATATTGAGGTACAATTTTTATCCTCACTATATCCCGCCTGTGTTTTTAACTATGTCCTAAGACCCTTTTATTAAACTTTTTCACAAGGGTATTTCTTAGAGACATTTTTAACATTTCGTCACACCACATAGAGCACTCACCTCACATCACAATACCCGCTCCGCTGTAAGCAGGCGTCGTAGCACAGCTGGGTTGCATTCGGCAACCCAGCTGGGACCCCAATGATGAAGCATGCCACCAACTAGGTTGGTGGGTGAGGGGTCTTTTTAAACATCCATCGGATGTCTCTGCACCTGTACAAATTAATGCGTCACCCGAAGTGACCACATTTCTTTGTGGGCTTGTCCACGTTGTTTATTATTAGAAATGATCTTACCCATTTGTGGTTGTATGTTTGTACTTGCATATCCCTCCTCAAAACCCTCCTTTAATTTCCCTAAATCCCTCCCATTTGGCAGCATTTACATGTGTGGAGATGTCTGCCACCATGCTAGAGATCTCCTCATAGAAGTGTTAGAAGAGGCAGAGGAATCCATCCATATATTTTTGAGTATCCTTTTGTAGTACACCAGTAGTATTACCGCAGTACCACTATAAGTGCTACAAATGCAGTTTGTGAATCAGGCACCTCAGGGACACCTCAGACACAGCCAGCAGACACTAGATACACATCATACCAATCAGAACACAACATCACCCCACTTATCCATAGCCTAGGACATTAGATGAAGAGAGCGTCTTCCCATGTGCAGCACTCCCTCGCTTTACAGCTCGTTTTGGGTAGGGATGGGTGATAAATTCCGCTCTGCCAGCAGAGTTCGCAGAGTTTTGACCACTCCTCATTTTGCTTGTAATGCAGAGTTCCGACCAAACTCTGCAAAACATCGCATGGTGGAGTTTTTTACTCACGTGCGGATCATCAATGGTAAGTTGGTGAGTATGAGCGAGGATTAGCATCCTCTAGCGCCATTTTGGATGCTAGGAGGGCACCCAGCGAGATTATCTCAACACAGGCGGTCTTGACCATTCATGGTAAAAAAGCTGCCACTCGAGTATAGAATCTACTCGAGTGGCAGCAAAGATGCAGCACCCTCTGGCACACCACGTGGTGTCGCTCAGGCTGATTTAGCAGCATGGAACAAGCTCTCGGTGCTAAAAATTAGCACAGGTTTTCATGTAACACCATGGAATTTCGCAAAATGAAACTCTGCGAGTCCTGCCAGACCTAGTTTTGGGCTACATACGCACACATACATACACAGATAACCGTGCCTAGCAAATAGAACGTATCCATACATTTGTGCTTCTTGACTCCATATGCCAATTTAAAAGATCTCCCATCGGCTTCACACAATAATTTCCTTACCATTCCTTCTTATTAGTCAGATGTCCTTGTGCTGCAGACTTGCATCTTGGAGGGTGTTTCAAGGAATTGGGTGTGCACTGGTATAGAATAAGATGAATAATCATACCTTTGATCCCTTATGCTCTAGAAAAAAAACTGTTTTGGTTGACCCGGCCACAGTTTCACTCGCCCTTTTCTGGATTTTCAAATGTCAGGTTCCTCACCTTTTTACATTAGTTTCTGTCTTTTCTTCCTGCCTCATTAAAACTAAATCTTTCTCCTTACACTTTTATGAGGTAGCCTCGACCTGCTTTAGCTTGCGGACAATGAGTGCATCCATGTTTGCCCATGAGATAAGTATTTAATTAAAAGAAAGCGTTTAATGAAAATATGGATTTATTAAAGCCATTAAAATGTTGAATGTTTTCAGTTTAGGGGCCATTTAACATTTCCAGCAGTTCAAAAGAACCCAGGGTGCTCTGTTTCTTAAACGTCCTCATCACAGTGTGTTAATGTGTGCAGTGATAAAAATCATGGGTATCCAGTTGCTCTTGCTCCTCCCAGCCTCAATTATCTGTTTTACATTCATATCTTACAGTTGAAATGAAAAACAATCCTGCAAGTACATTAAAGTATTTAACTAACCAAACTCAATTTCTCAGAGTTTGCTGCAGTTCTAAGGACACACTAAGACTGCCATCACTTTCCGTAGTAGAAAGTGGACAGGGGTTTCCTCTCAACCATTCCTACCAGGATTAAACTGATTTCTGAGCATACGGAGAGCATATGTGGATAGACCCTTCAAGTGTGATTTGTCATTTCATATCTCTATGAAAGAGGTTTAGTTTGAATTCAGGGAATACAGGGAACCACCCTCGACTGGCTTCGCTCCTTCCTCACTGGCAGAACCCAAAGAATCAGACTTCCACCCGTCCTCTCCGAACCCACAGAGATCAACTGCGGAGAACCCCAAGGATCATCGCTCAGCCCCACGCTCTTCCACCTCTACATGGCCCCCCTCACCACCATCGTCAGACAGCACGGACTCAGCATAGTATCCTATACCGATGACACCCAGCTCATCCCCTCCCTCACCAAGCATCCCCTCACCACTAAACTCAACTTCCAGGAAGGAATGAAGGACGTCGCATCCTGGATGAGCAGCAGCTGCCTAAAGCTCAACTCGGAGAAGACAGAGGTCCTCGGACCCTCCGCCTCTGCATGGGACAACACCTGGTGGCCCACCGCCGTCGGCAGCCCCCCAACCCCCAAGGACCACACCCAAAACCTCGGCATTGTACTTGACTCCTCCCTCTCGATGACCCAACAGGTCAACGCTGTCGCCTCAACCTGCTTCAACACCCTCCGCATCATCCGAAAGACATTCAAATGGATCCCCCCTGAATCAAGGAAGACCGTCACCCACGCACTCATAAGCAGCAGACGGGACTACGGAAATGCCCTCTATGCCGGGATCAACAAGTCTCTGCTCCGCAAACTCCAGACCATACAGAACACTGCAGCCAGACTCGTCCTCAGCATCCCTTGACACGAACGCATCTCCCAACACCTGCGTAACCTCTACTGGCTCCCCGAGAAGATAGTAACTTTCAAGATACTCGCCCACACCTACAAATGCCTCCACAACACCGGACCCCAATATCTCAACAATAGAATCTCCTTCCAGTACCCAAGAGAAACCTCCGATCCGGCGACCTGGCCCTCGCCGAACCTCCGCACATCTGCAGAGCAAGAACGGGTGGAAGAACCTTCTCCTAGATTGCGGCCAAGACCTGGAACGAACTCCCGATCGACATCAGATGCGCCCCCACCCTGTACATCTTCAGTAAGACCCTCAAGACCTGGCTCTTCGACTGACTGGAGCTGCCCCCCCCTAGCGCCTTGAGACCCTAACGGGTGAGTAGCACGCTTAAAACTCCCTGATTGATTGATTGACTGTCTTGGTTAGAATTTCTCTTGTTTTGTGAAGGAATATTTACTTGAGTAAATAGTGGGCATGGTTTAGATTTAGTTTTACCTGTTATGTTATGTTGATTAGTGTAGCGCCCTAATCACCCAAGAGGGTATTCAGCCACTTGGGCAGGTGTGTAGGTGTGAGGTCGCCAAGTTGCTTATTCAAAGAGCCTTGTCTCCGGCTTCTTGAGGAACTAAAGAAGTGAGGAAGTGGCTCTGATGTTGTGAGGATGGTCGTTCCATGTCTAGGGTGCGATGTAGAAGAATGAGAGACCTCCAGTTTTGCTTCTGAGGATGCAAGGAGTGTGTGCAAGTGAAAGTGAGGCATAACGTTGGTGTCTGGTGGGTTGGTGAAAGTGTATGCAGTTGTTCAGTTATTCTGGTCCTGTGTTGTGTAGGGCTTTGCATGTGTGTGTGAGAAGTTTGAATTGGCTGCACTTGTGAATGGGGAGTCAGTGTAGCTTCCTGAGGTGTGGTGTGATGTGGGTGTGGCATGGGAAGTCGAGTATGGATCTTGCAGCGCTGTTTTGGATGGTCTGGAGTCTGTGTAGGAGTTGGTTGGAGATTCTAGCATAGAGAGTGTTGCCGTAGTCCAGCCTGCTGGTGATTAGTTCTTGTGTGAATGTCCGTTTGGTGTTGTGAGACAACCAATTGAAGATCTTTTGTAGCATGCATAGGATGTGAAAGCATGAGGTGCACACCTCATTGACTTGTACCGTCATGTTGAGCTTGTCATCCAGGATGATTCATAGATTTCTTGCATGGTCTGTGTGTGTGGGTGTTGGTCCTAGCTCTGACGGCCACCAGGTGGAGTCTTGTTGCAGAAGCTAGTACTTCCGTCTTGTTGGAGTTGAGCTTCTGGTTCGCATCAAGTCTGCTGCCATGGTCATGCTTTTTGAGTGTTCTGATGGTGTACTGTATTTCATGATATCTGTGCAGCTTTGCACATAAAATTCTTGGATTTTTCGCAAAATGTTTTGATATGCAGTATTGTTATCTGTTTATATCATTGTGCTTTCACGTCCTTTTTCTTTCACAATGGCATTACCAATGCTCTGGTATTGTGCCATCACTTCTACTTGTTGCTGTCCTCCTGACATTACTTCAGCTTTGCGGAACAGCAACTTCACATCCAGGCTGGCAAAGGAATTTCTTTTCTCTCCACTTAGTCCCTCATTACAAGTGGCCTGCAAAATCTGCTCTCCCTAATTGTGACTTCAATTCATTTATGGGCTCCCAGGACTGATTCTACTTTCTGCCATTGTGACTTCACTTCTGTTCTTAGCCACCCTGACTGGTTTTACTCTCTGACCATTTCTGCTGTTCGCCATTGTGATTTCACTAATCTTGTTCACCATCATGACTGCTTCCACTCACTGCCATTTTGTCCTCAGATCTTGGCCATCATGACTGTGCCTACTCTCTGCCATTTGTACTTCCACTTGTGACTTAATTTCTGTGTTTGGCAATTGTGACAACTTCAACATTCTGCCATTGCAGCTTCATTTCTGTTCTAGACCATCATGGCAGCTTCTGCGTTCCACCATTGTGGAATTACTTCTATTCTTGTAAACCATGCCTTCTAAACTCCCTCACTTTGACTTCCCTTCTATTCTCGAACAAGTGGCTTCACATTCATTATCTGGCCTTGGATTTTATTTGTATCCTCTCGCCGTGACATCACTTCTACTGGTCCTTGTGGCATGACATCAATGTGTAACTTTATGTCCTCCCCTGGCATTGTGATTTCACTTCTCCTCTGGCACAGCTGCGCTATTTCCACTTTCAGGTAATATATTGCTACATTTGCAGTCTGGGTTTGTGATTTCACTTCCCTTCTCTAATATTACAATGTCACATTCAATCTGTGGATTTCATATATATTAATTCCACAATATTCCCAGCATTGTGACTTCACTTCCACTCTCCAAAGTTGTAACAACACTTCCTCTCTATGACACTAAGATTTCACTTATCATTTCTGGATTATGATTTCATTTTTACTCTGTGACAAAAATGGGTGTTTATCTCTCCCACTTGGATCCTGCTGCATATTCTGCTGCATATTCTTTCATTGTGACATCACTTCCACGTCCAAAAACTGTAATAATACCTCTTCTTTTTAGGATTTAGACATCGCTTCAGCTGCACTCTCTTCTGGCAATATGATTTCATGTCCACTCTCTGAGCTCGTCACTTCATTTCCATGCTCGGCATTTCGGCAATTTATTTATTTTGTCATTGTGACATCACTACCACTTCTGAAAACTGTGATAATTTTGCCATTTTAGGATTTTGACATCATTTCAGCTACGTTCTCTTCTGACAGTGTGACTACATATCCATACTCTAAGATCATCAGTTCCCCTTTCTCTTCACGCTCTACATTAATGGTCTAGAGTCAGCCTTATTAGATCAAGAGCTAGATGTACCGAGCATGGACGGTCATCCTTTGTCTGTTCTTTTATATGCAGACAATGCCGTTGAAATTGTACTCACGGGTAAGCGCCTGCAGCACCTTTTAGACCTTTTTGTTTCTTTCATGAACGGCCTTGACTTATCAACTAATTATCCTAAGTCAAATGTTATAATTGTTGGCCCTAGAAACACCAGCTCCAAAGGTTTTGCGTTAAAGGGTCACCCTATCAGCAGGGTTGAGTTTTTTTTCCTATCTAGGGATCCAACTGGATTCCCATTTCACTTGGCAACCGTTGCTCCAAAAATACCTCATTAAGTTTAAAAGAACCATTAATGGCATTAGCATTTTCTCAAGACATTCAGGCCACACACATATAGAGGCTATACTTAACATATACAATGCCAAGTGCATTCCTGCAGTTTGCTTTGAATGCTATATTTGGGGTTTTGTGTCAGCTGCCCAATTACAGAACACTTTCTTGAAAGGCTTCTTTAAAGTCCCTTAGGGCACACCTAGTGAGATTGTCCACAAAGAAATGGGGCTGGGGTATATCACTGATTTTATTAGGCTATAACCCTTTCTTTTATGATTGTCCATTTGGTTAAAGGAGGAATTGAATCTTAACAGGTTTATAGTACGAAATTGTCTGAACCTGCATTATATGTCCTGTGTTCCATGGTTCTCATATATTAAAAGAAATCATACTATATTGGACCACCCAGAACTTTGTGTAGAACCTGAGCACATTGTGAAGGGGGTTATTGCTTGGATAAAGCGGGTCTTTCTCTCCAGGGTGGCAGCGGAGCGAGATGCCACAGCCCTGTGCAAGCATTCAATACGCAATTGTATCATGTTAAAACAGTCCCTGGGATGGAATCCTATTTAAATGTGGAGTTGACTAACTTCCATCACAGGTTGTTAATCTATTTTAGGTTAAATGTATTTACCCAGCTGATGTCGCCCAAGGGTGCTTGGTCAAAAGTTTTGGAATTACAGGAATGTACCTGTGATAATATTTCCACCCCAACACTTTTCATATTGTTATGACCTGACCTAGATTTAACAGCTTACACCACCGGTATATTCGCCGGCTACTCCTTCCCCTGAACTTTAGTCAAGTGAGACCAGCATTTTTGTTTCTTCAACGGCTAGTCTCCCACAATATGTTTTTTTTTATGTCACTCTTCTTATCTGGGATACAGCAATAGTGATGACCACTTTCCTTGTGTCTAGTAGATTGTATTTGTATTTTCAAGAGCCTTGCTACTAATTTGGATCTTGCATGAGGAATTTACAATGTTTTATACTATGCCTGTTCAAGAGTATTTTATCTCTCTAGCCCTATTGCAATTCATTTGTTCTGTTTTATCTACAGTGGCTTTTATCTAGAGTGCCTCGCTCATTTTTATGGCTGTAATTCCTTTTACTATGTACTCTTTGTTATTTTATTAAAAAAATCGAATAAAGTTAATAATACAATGCAGTTTCACTCTTGGCATTTTGGCAATTTATTTAATTGTTGATATTCTAATAAGACTTCCAGTTCTGCCCCATAATCTTTTTCTATTTATTATTTTATTGAGGGTATTTATAAAGTGCGGACCTTGGTTCAGAGGACATAGGAGCACAACAACTGCCAGAGATCGACGCCAAACACCACCCACGGCCAGTTCTACTGCCGACACTGCCGACTATCCTTCACCATCAACAGCCCCCCACAAACGCCGAACCCATGACGGACACCCGCCCGCACCACCGAAGCCCGAACTTGCATACTCCTCAACGTGCGCTCCCTCCACAGACACACCACAGAGATCTGGGACCTGCTCGACACCCTCTCGCCAGACGTCGCCTTCTTCACGGAAACATGGACCAACGCCACCTCCGCCCCCGACATCGCCACTGCCATCCCCGACAGATACAAGATCCAAAGAAAGGACCGCCCCCACCGCCCAGGAGGAGGACTCGCCATCGCACACAAGAGCTCCCTCCGACTCTCCACCTCCAACACGAGCGACCCCCTCTCCAACACAAGCACCTCCACTTCCAGATCCAAACCAGCCCCAGAACCACGCTGCGCGGGACCCTCGTCTGCAGACCCCCAGGGCCTCGCACCTCTTCCGCCACCACCATTGCCGACCTCGTCGCGCCCCACGCCATCGCCTCCACGGACTACATCCTCATCGGAGACCTGAACTTCCACCTCGACAACCGCAGCGACCCCGACTCCACCACCCTCCTTGACAACCTCACCAACCTCGGACTGAAGCAGCTCGTCACCACCCCCACCCACAGAGCCGGACACACCCTCAACCCCATCTTCGCAGGAGGGACAAACATCCACTTCAGCCACACCACGCAGCCCCTCTGGACAGACCACCACTGCGTAAACTTCACCTTCAACACCACCACCGCACCCAAATACGCCCCGCGCCCGCCACGGAGGAACTGGAGCAAGATCACAGAGGAACACCTCAACACCACCCTCCTCCACGACCCCCCTCCGCTTCGACCGATGCCAACTCCGCACCCAAAGAACTACACCTGGATCTCCGGCTGCGCTGACAAGCTCGCACCCCTCCGCCACCCCGTCAAACAACGCCCCCTGAAGGCCGCCTGGTTCACCACCAACCTCCAAGAAGCCAGGCGCTCCTGCAGACGCCTCGAGAAACTCTGGCGGAACAGGAAAATCACCGAAGACCAGAACAACTACAGGAACGCCATGAATGAATACCACCAGCGCATAAGAGCTGCCAAGCAGACTTTTATCAAGAACAAAATCCGCACAAACGCAAGTAACGCAAAAGAACACTTCAACATCATACAGCAGTTCACCAAACCCCCCAGAGAAGCCACGGACACCACACCATCTCAGTACCTCTGCAACAAGCTCAGCTCCTACTTCCACCTGAAAATCAAGGCCCTCTATGAAAACTTCAGTGAACAGACTCCGGACACCACCCCCCTCTCCACCACCGACAACCAGCCGACCATCACCACCTGGAAACCTGCCACCACTGAAGACACCACCATGACCATGAAGAACACCCACTGAGGAGCCCCCACGGACCCCTGCCACCGCACATCTACCACAGAGCTGCCGCCGCCATAGCACCCGAATTAGGCCGGACCATCAACGCCTCCCTCGAATTCGGCATCTTCCCCGATGACTGGAAGCGGGCAGAGGTCAAGCCCCTCCTCAAGAAACCCACTGCCGAACCGACGGACCTGAAAAACTACTGGCCCATCTCTCTCCTTCCCTTCGCAGCCAAAGTCACAGAGAGATTCATCAACGCCCAGCTGACCATCTTCATCGAAGAGAACGCCATCCTCGACTCCTCCCAGGCCGGATTTCGCAGCAACCACAGCACCGAGACCACCCTCCTCGCCGCCACCGATGATATCCGCATGCTACTCGACCAGGGCCACACTGCGGCCCTCATCCTACTAGACCTATCCGCAGCCTTTGACACCATCTCACACCGCACTCTCGCAGCCAGACTCCACGACGCCGGTATACGAGGAACCGCCCTCAACTGGATCCGCTCCTTTCTCTCCATCAGAACCCAAAGGATCAGACTCCCTCCCTTCCTCTCCGAACCTACAGAGATCAACTGTGGAGTACCCCAAGGATCCTCGCTCAGCCCCACGCTCTTCAACAAGAGCCACCTAGCCACCATCGTCAGACAACATGGGCTCAGCATAGTATCTTACACCGACGACACCCAGCTCATCCCTCATGAAGAACCCCGAAGACACCAGACTCAGCTTTCAAGAAGGAATGAAAGACGTCGCAGCCTGGATGAGCGACAGCTGCCTAAAACTGAACTCGGAGAAGACAGAGGTCCTCATCCTCGGACCTTCCCCCACCATGTGGGACAGCTCCTGGTGGCCCCCTGCCCTTGGAGACCCACCCACCCCGGCAGACCACGCCCGGAACCTCGGCATCATTCTAGACTTCTCCCTCACCTTGACCCGCCAGATCAACGCCGTCCCCGCCACCTGCTTCAACTCCCTCAGCATCCTCCACAAGACCTTCAAGTGGATCCCCCCCCAATTGCAGAAAGACCATCACCCACACACTCATAACCAGCAGACTGGACTACGGTAACGCCCTCTACGCCGGAATCAACAAAACCCTGCTACACAAGCTCCAAACCATCCAGAACACCGCAGCCAGACTCGTCCTCGGAACCCCACGAGACGAGCACATGACCCAGCACCTACGAGACCTCCACTGGCTCCCCATCGAGAAGAGAGTAACCTTCAAACTACTCACCCACGCCTACAAATCCCTTCACATCGGACCCAAATACCTCAACGAAAGAGTCTCCTTCCGTGTACCCAAAAGGAACCTCCGCTCTGCCGACCTCGCCCTGGCAGAGACCCCACGCATCCGCAGAACCAGAGCAGGTGGATGAGCCTTCTCCTACGTCGCAGCAAAGACCTGGAACGAGCTCCCAGTCAACATCAGATGGTCCCCCACTCTGCACTCCTTCAGGAAGAGCCTCAAGACCTGGCTCTTCGACTGATCCGGAGCTGCACCCCTCCCTCGCCCCCAGCGCCTTGAGACCCTCACGGGTGAGTAGCGTGCATTATAAACCCCTGATTGATTGATTGACTGTTCATCACAAACAGGATACACATCCCATATGTGAGACATGCAGGTGTATTTACCATGCGAAATTACTCAATACAATCAAAATGAAGGGGAAAAATGTATTATTTCATATTGAAGAAGAATGTGGGTTACTGTTTAGGAAGATAGGCAGATCGTCAATTTCATCATGATGAGATCTTCTCTATTGAGCATTTTGACATCTTTTATTGTACTCTTCTGAATTGTGATCACACTTTCACAAATTGGCATTGTGTGACCTCAATAGCACTAACTGCACTCTTTGGCGTATGTCCTGATTACAAGTTCAGGTTGAATTCAGATCCCTTTTCAAACAAACATTTGCACAGGGTTTGGAATTCTATGCTATAATAATTATCACACCCTCACTGTTTTCCTTTCACAGAGGAGAAAAAGTCCTAGAAAAAGGCAAAATGTGTGGATTTGATATTTTGTGCACTAATAAACATGTATAATGTGCAATTTTACACACGATGCTACATGTATAGACTTAATATAGTTGCAATTGAAACAAATCTCATATGATGTATTAGAAGTGAAGTTATTAGTGTATTTAGTTAGGCTACATGTCTGTATAAATCTCTATTTTAAACAAGATGGATGCCATCTCTGTCATTCATGCCTGCTTCCCCCTTCCCTCGCACACTCATCTGACTGAATGTTTCATATTTGTTAGAACATCTCTAGATGACGTTAGCATAGAGGGTGCTGAATAACATTTTTAGAATTGGCTTGGTGCTTATGTGTTAAGATAATGTTGTGTATTATTCTTCTGGTCTGATTTGCTAAAGAAAAATATACTTTTGCTCACACCATGATGATTCTGCAGTTTTTCTAATTTACTGTGCAAGATTTGTGTATAAGAACCCTTTGATTTTAGGAGTGAGCCAGAGATGTTTGAGCTTTCCTTTGATGCCAGGGATGCTGCCCGATTTTCTCATGATTTTGCTGCCCATTGAGACTTAGTATAATTTCTGACTTTAACATACTCTATATAAGATCACATCTGAGAGCCTCAATGGCATTGACTCTGTTCCGCTTATTTGGAATTTTTGCAATAAAACCCTTTAACTTTTCATTGATGTAGAATTCAATTATTGAGAGCCCCATTACTTATTGAAGTGTTTTACTCTGCTAATTGATTGTTGGAGAGGTGCCTTAACGCGGGGACACATTGCCTCATAAATCTGAGGTTTAACATCATCTCCGATCTAGTGAATTGTGGGGGAAACGAATGAGGTGAATATTGGGGTGTTCAAATATTGGGGTAAGGTTTTGCTCCCAGAATATGTTAAATGCTGATTCTGCAAGTTATACCTCATTTCCAAGATGAAAATTCAGAATAGGAGATAATGCTGGTCAACAGGTGTGGTAAATATGTCTCCCTAGTCCTCACAACTCATTGCTAGGGCATTAAACTCTGGCATCAGGGTGCTACCTCTATTCTCTGACATTGTGACATCAAGTCTTCTTGTGGCACCACTTCCTATTTCTGCCATTACACCTTCACATCACATTTCTATCGCTACATTATTATGCCATTTCAGTTTTCTGGTACTGCAATGCCACTATACTCTGTGATGCTTTGACTTCACCTCCACTTGCTGGCATTGTTTGTCACATCACTTCAGTTCTCTAACACTATAAACTCTGCCATAATCTGAAACAGCCAGTGAGCTCATGTCCACTCATGAACATTCTAAACCAATGAGATATTTTGTTTGCACCCATTTGTTTTACTCATTGACACTGTACCTTAACACATGCAATGTAGGCAAGAGTGTCCACCTATATTAGAAAGGGTGCAGCAGTATGAGTAACAAATGATATTAAATCTCAGGGTGACTGATCAAGTGATGCAGATGCGGGTCTCGGGGAAGTTTTGGAGAGGTTTGAGAGGGTATTTGAAGACATATTGGCTCTAGCAAATGAAAATGCTCATAAAATTGTATTGAGAAAGGGGATTTGCCAGTTGTGCATATGGCCAGGAGATTCCCAATAGTCATTAGAAGTGAAGTGAGGGCTTTTTTGGGTCAGGTGTTATTGTACCAGTGGAGGCTACCGAATGACTTCCTCCAGTTGTTATCACTAAAAAGTCAGATGGCAACTTGAGGTTCTGTGTAGATCTCTGCAACCTCAATGAGAACGCCATCACATATTATTTCCCTTTACCAAATATAAGTGAAATGATATTGATGTTGTCTGGTGGTAAGTACTTTCCAAAATGGATTAGAGGAGCGCTTACCACAAATTTAAATTGCATCCAGAATCAAAGGCTTTGCTGGCATTTGTTATGACTGAAGGTGTATATAAATCTACGCGGCTGCCATTTGTGTTCTCCTCAGCAGCCACTATTTTTCAGAGACTAATGTCTAACATCCTTGGTGGTCTAAAAAATGTCATATTTTTTCAGGAAAACATTTTAGTTTTTGAAGAAACGGTAGAACAACATAATGAAGTGTTCCAGCAAACATTAAGTAGGTTAGCAAATTCAGATCTAACTCTAAAAACATAAATGCAAGTGTTTAGAACTGGTGCTAGAATATTTGAGCAACTTGATTTCAGAAGAGGGAGTTAGGCCAAAGTCTGACTTGGTGAGTGCCATTGTCAATGCAGCTGTTTCGGATGAAGGGGACAAACTTACTTCAACTATGGGCCTCGTGGAACATTATGCAAAATTTGTGTTGGATTTTGCAGATAAGACTGAGAATTTAAGAGTTTTTTGAAGGGAAAGAAATAAAAATTGGGTGATGGACAACAATATGCCTTTGAAGAGGTGAAAACAGCGATTGCTGGTGAAGGAGTTTTGTCTCCATTTGAAATTGACTTGAAAACTGTTGTGACAGTGGACATCAGTTCTGTGGAGATGAGGGCGGTGCTCTCTCAAGTACCTGACAAGTGAGAGAAAATAGTAGCTTATGCTTCTCGTTTTTGGGTTAGCACTGAGAGTTTTATTTGGTGATAGAAAGAAAAGCGTTAGCAACTGCATGGGCTACTGACTATTTCAGGACTTACATTTTGGGGTTCGAAATAGTGTTAAGAACTGATCACAAACCACTGCTTAAAATGTTGAGCCCTTGTTCAACTAGGCTTGCGAGGCTTGCAGTAGAATTGCAGTCCTCAATTTTAACTTAGAGGACACATGCTCGACCCCATCTTCTCTGCCAGTGACAGAATCACCTTCAGCCACACCACCGAGCTCCAGTGGACCGACCACGCTGTGTCCACTTTGCCTTCACCAAACCCACCGCACACCACCACACCCACCGCTACCCTCGTAGAAGCTGGAAAAAGGTCACCGAAGAACAGCTCACCACCGCCCTCAGCAAAACCCCTCAACTGACATCCACAGATGCCAACACCGCAGCACACAACCTCCACCAATGGATCTTCGACTGCACTGACTTTTTGGCCCCACCTGAAGAAAGCCCCAAGCAAACGACACTCCAAGAAAGCCAGCTGGTTCTCTCCCACCCTTTATGAGTCCAGATACACCTGTAGACGGCTCGAGAAGAGATGGAGGAGCAGCAAGACCCAGGAAGACCACTCAGCCTTCCAGACCACTGTCATCGCACACCACCACCTCATCAGAACAATGAAGAAAGCAACCCTACAAGAAAGGATCAATGCCAATGCACTCAACAGCAAGGCACTTTTCACCGTGGTCAAAGAATTCTCGAGACCCAGCACAGAGACAGCAGACGTTCCCCCTCCCAAGACCTCTGCAACAACCTCGGCACCTACTTCCACCGCACGATCAGGGAGATATACGACAGCTTCGACAGCCTCAATTCCCAAGACCCTCCCACCCCACCTCACCTGCAACCACCTTACCCTATGACGCCGGACCCCAACAGACCCCACTCAGGTGGAGCCACCTCACAAAGGACGACACCCTCAAGATCATGAAGAGCATCCACTCCAGTGCACCCTCAGACCCCTGCCGGCATCACATCTTCAACAGAGCAGGCATCACCACCATCCCTGAACTCTGCCTCAGCATCAACTGCTTCATCAATTCCGCCACCTTCCCGGAAGGCAGGAAACATTCAGAGATCAACCCCTTGCTGAAGAAACCCTCTGCCGACCCGACAGACCTCAAAAACTTCAGACCCATCTCGCTTCTCCCCTTCCCAGCCAAGGTCATCGAGAAGGGCATCAACGCCCAACTTTCTGAGTTCATTGAAGCAAACCACATCCTGGACCTCTCCCAATCCAGTTTCCGAAGCAACCACAGCACCGAGACTGCCCTCCTCACTGCCACAGATGACATTTGTGCCCTCCTCGCCTGGGGCGAAACAGCAGCCCTCATCTTCCTGGACTTCTCAGCTGCCTTCGATACCACCTCTCACTGCACCCTATGTGCAAGACTCCAGGATGCCGGCATCCATGACAAAGCCCTGGAATGGATCCACTCCTTCCTCACCGACCGAACACAGAGTGCCAAACTACCTCCAATCCTCTCGGAACCCACAAAGATCAGCTGCGGAGTGCATCAGAGCTGCTCCCTGAGCCCCATGCTTTTTAACATCTACATGGCCCCACTCGCAGCCATCGTCAGGAACCACGGACGCAACAGCAGAATCGACTACGACAACACATTCTACGCCGGCATCACTCAGAAACTACTCAAGAAACTGCAGAATATCCAGAACGCCTACGCCAGACTCCTCTTCAACATCCCCTGCCGCAACCACATCACCAGCCACCTAAGCGACCTCCACTGGCTCCCAGTCAACAAAAGAATCACCTTCAAGCTCCTCACATATGCCTACAAAGCCTTACATGACGCGGGACAAGTGTAACTCAACCACTGCCTCACATTCCACGCACCCACCAGAGACCTCGGCTCTGCCCAACTGGGCCTGGCTACCGTCTCACATATCTGCAAGACCACAGCCAGAGGAAGATCCTTCTCCTACCTCACAGCAAAGATCTGGAACACCCTGCCTCTCCACCTCAGACATTCACCGTCACTGCCTCAATTCTGGAAGGACCTCTAGACCTAGCTCTTTGACTGAACCACAGCGCCTCAACAGACATGCAACTCCTTCCCCACCCCAGCGCCTGGAGACCCTTACGGGTGTGTTGTCATGCTTTACAAGCCTGTGATTGATTCATTGAGAGTATGTTCCTTGTTGGAAAAACAAGGTTACTGATTATTTATCTCGATTGCAAGATGTGTCAGGGGTGATTGGGAGTTGGAGACAGCAGATGCAGTAGCTAATATTGTAGATGCCATAGAAGGTTTTTAGGATACCATCTCTAAAGACAATTGGTTAGTAGCTATTGGCAATGGTAAGACATGGGCTCATACAGAAAGGGTCTTGAAAGTACTCTTCCAGAAAGTGTTCAGCCATTTTGAAAAATATTAGATGAATTATCAATGTGTAATGAGTTTGTAACGGTGAGAGGGGAAAGATTTGGGTCTCTCCTTGTTGTTAGGTCTAAGTGGTCAACCTTAGCCCATGAGGGTCATCAGGGACAGTCTATGATATAAATTTACTCAAAGAAAGGTTTTTGTGACCTGGTTTGAATGATCAGGCAAAGAAATGAGTTTCTGGCTGTGTAATGTTGTAGAAATGCTGACAAACAGTTAAAGGTTAGTTTGGGAACTGTGGGTCAAGAACAGCACATAAGTGACACTGGAGTAGTTTGGGACAAGATTTGTCTTGTGCTTCTTGGACCTTTTATGTGTTTACCAGAGCAGGATAGGTAGTTGTGGAGGGATGTCCCAAATGGATAGAGTTGATGTTTATGAGGAGTGCTACAACTCTGTCTACAACTGGTGTGTTGAGAGAGATTTTTCGAAGAGAAGGCATTCCAACTTGCTTAGTTACAGATAATGGTACTCAGTTAACATCTTCTTTTAAAGTTGTGGAATAAAACATATTTACACTTCTTTGTTCAATCCCCAAGGTAAAGGTCAGGTGGAGAGGGTAAACAGATTAATCATGGGTACCATGGGGATGGCGATCATATGAGGGAGGGTTAAATCTTGAGGAAGCATTGAAGGAAGTCCTATGATCACACTTTACGACAGTAAAAGCTACCACATAGAAGTCTTCTTTTGAGATGATGAAAACAGGTCAATAGGTATAAAGTTCACACAAGGGTGGTTGTGCAAAATCAAGTGAGGGGAGAAGAATGTGATTTGGATGCCTTGCATCTGGTTAGGAGAATGTCAAAGCTTTATTAGGTAAATGTCAATCCAGAAAGATTGTGTCAAGGATTGTCCAAATTTAAGGGGCTTATAAAGTCAGATCTCTGAGTGGGAATTGGATTCAACTTGAAAATGGACAGAGGTAGAATTTAAGATAGGTTGTGCTTTATCTGAAGGGTGGTGATGTAGGTGAGGGAGAAGTTGGGTGCAGTGGAAGGTCTTTTATGTCTGACTCTGAATTGTGTGCTGATGCAAGATGTGGTGAGAGAGCAGCTACATGGGATTTTGCTTTAAATTTGGGTTAGTCCATGTAAGTGTTGTCAAGCGCCAGAAGGATTGTTTGCCAAAGGTCCTGGTGGTCGCCTGGTTGCTTGGGGGATTTTGTGTGTGGGTAAGCTTGATTATTTGTATGTTTTGTTGGTCTTTCTGCTTTGTTTATGTTGGCTGTGTGTTGGGTCTTCGTGTTAATCTGTATTTTGTTTGCCTTATGTTGTGCCCCCAGAAGGTGTCTATTGTAAGGAAATGTCTCCTTTTGCATGGTCACCCCCAAACTTTTGGACTGATGCTGCTGGTTTTTTGACTCTGTAAATGCACTGAGTCCTGCCAGACAAACCTCAGTGCTGGTTGTCTGACCGATAAAATGTGTATGTTGAATTGGGTTACCCAAGATTAGCATACGTTAACTCACTTATAAGTCCCTAGTTTATAGTACATGGGGTACCTAGGGTCTGTAATTTAGGTGTACCTCGTGGTCAGCAGCATTTATTGTATCACCACAAGTGTGACAAAGCAAAGCATGACTTCCAATCTGCCATTGCAGACTGGCAGAGCTGATTTTAAACTGCTAACTCGTTTTGCCATTTAAACCAATGTAAAAGCCCAAACCTTCCTTTTTTAATATCTATAAGTCACCCCTAAGGTAGGTCTATTGAGCCCTAAAGGCAGGATGCATTATATTTAAAAGAAGGACATGTTTTCTGACTGTAAAAACCCTTCATTGTAATTTTTACTGTAGCAAGGCTAGTCACCCCATTGGCGAGTATGGAGTTACACGCTAACAACTCAGCAGTTCTAATTTCCAAAAGAGACTACTAAAGATGGTAAGTAAGGTATCAAAAGCATTTTTGCTTTTAACCCAACTTGTTGCTCAAGTAAAATTTAATGGAACTTTTTTACAAATGCCTTCTTTAGAAAGTTGCCACTTTGTTGCAAAGTTACCCAGTAGCCATTTTCAGTTACATGCAGCTGCTGTCCTTGAGACAAATTGATGCCCTTTTAGGGAGAGATGAGAACAACTCTCAGGAAGAGGAACAAAGGACCTACAGAGGGAAAAGGTGTGACCTCCTTTAGGCAGGATGGCCAGAAAGGGTGAGAGCCCAAAAGGAGAGATTCAATGGGGAAGTCAGTTTTTAAGGGCAAATGGTAGTCACACTTGGAAGAGACTGCTGTTTTGTTTTAGCAGACAGGCTGGCATCTCGGGCAGACTGAGTAAAGCTGTTGCCCAACTGGTTTTTTGAGGACAGGGTAGCCCCCAGGTAGCTATACCTCTTGGTTGGGCTAGGGAGCTCCCTATCCGAGCGACGGATCCTGCTATGTTGGGAGAGGGCAGAATAGTGCATTCTGTCACAACTCCCCCTTCCCCTCTGTGCTCACCGTGGTCACCCTGTCTCACCTCGAGACTCTGTCAGCTGTATAATGCGAACCGCGATCACCAGCACCTTCGCGACAGCAGGGGGACCAAAAGAACTACAATTCCCATGATTCGCGGAATGAGGTCACATGATCAGGACGTCGCGCACGTTGACGGCCGGGAAGCGGAAGAGAATAAAAGGACATCCGAGTCCTCGCAGCGTTGCCGCTAATTCTGACGGTTTGCAGAAAATCGTGGATTTCGTTCGTGACAAACTCTTGGGTGGTATATTGAGCCATGGTCTGGTAAGGGTGTCGAAACACCGAATACTTTCTTCGTGTTATCCGGACCGAGTAAGCGCTTTTAACGCGCTTATTTCTTTTCTCTCTGGACGCCGAGTGGCCTCCTCTTCTCATTGCGGTGTTCCTCCCTGTTGGCGACACACACGTTTGTGGTCTCTTGCAGGTAGAAGGGATACCGGCATTATTTTTCGCATCGTATGGGCTAATTGTGAAATACCTATTATTTTGGGCTACAGAACGTTTATTGCTTGGCTCATATATCGTGCACTTGTAGGACCAATGGTGCAATAAGCTATATGTTTTGTTTGTGTGTTGGTATGGTGTATATGGTGTACCCATTATTCAAAACAACATATGACGGGTCGATAACATTGTGCCGCATCAGTGTTTTCACCAGTTCAATTGATGCTCATTTTGGTTAGTTTGAGGGGCTTGCTATCAGTGTCCTTCTTTTTCATTATTGAGTATCTGTGTGTTTCTTTCTTTTCCTATTTTATACATTCAGGCCGCATGTTGTAGCAGGGAATAGTGGAAGAGTCTAGTATAAGCGTTCTCTAACTACCCTGTGACGCCAGGCTTGACAAATATATAAGTAGGTTGTTGTTTGTTCTTTGGTGTTAATTGTGTATTACAGGATTGTTTCGCACATCAACCAAACAACAGTTATATTTATTGTATTATTTTCTTGTCTTTGTTCCTTCCTATTTTGCCTGCAGAGTGTCCTTATTTGAAGGTGTAAGATCAGGTGCTATGCATGTCAATAGGAACTGTAAGAACCACAAAGGGCTCTTCCAGAGAATACATGTTCTTTTCCTTTACAGGTACACATAAACTCTATAGGAAGGCTTGTTCCATGCTCAATAAGACTTCAGATAATTACTAATAAGATTTTCGTTTCTGTCATTCCAGGTCTCCCTCCCCGCTGTCCCCATCCTTTCCTTCCCTCGCTCGATCACTTCACTGATCTGTGCTATTATAGCTTGCAGACTTGAAGCTATCGAGAGGTGGACCATTTTTGAGCATCGTTCCGATCCCGAGGAGTTGGAGGCACGACAGAATTAGCGGCCCAAGAATATTACTCCTCCCGATCGGTTTCTGTGCTCCATCATGGCTACTTTAGAGGAGATGTTGACCGCATTACAAGTGGTGCAACAAGAACTGTCGGCCTCTGGAGTAGAAACTGCGGCTTTACAAGCCAAAGTGGATCGATTGCAGCGAAACCCTTTTGATGTAGGAGATGGATCTCCTTTTTCTTCGTCACTTCCTATAACAGTAGAAATGCCCACTCCAATTCCCTTAGCTCCCCCCGAAAGGTATTATGGAGAAGCAACTAAGACACAGGTTTTCCTCACACAAGTGTTGCTACATTTCAATTGTAAACCCAAGGTGTTTGCAACTAACCAATCTCGAGTAGCATTTCTAATCTCATACCTAGCAGGGGATGCTGCTTTATGGGCAGTACCATTAATACAGAAAGGTGATCCTCTTCTTTATGATTGGGACACTTTTAGGACTGAATTCGAGAATATATTCGATAGAAGAACCCATACTCTATCTGCAGATAGAGAACTCCTAGAGCTCAGACAAGGTAATAAAGAATTACACGTATACATTACCACATTTAGGAGACTAGTAGCTGAGACTAATTGGCCGGAAGAAAACAATTCGCCATTTATTACCAAGGATTACGAGATGAAATAAAAGACATCATTGCACAGATAGACCCTCAACCTAAGACATGCAATGATTTAGTGCATCTTACATTAAGATTGGAACATCGTTTAGGTGATAGAAAAGGAGACTCAAAGAGAAAAGATAGATCTTCTATTAGGTTTGAACGTCCTAGAGTCGGAGAACAATATTCCAGAACCACACCAGAGCCCATGGAAATAGGCACAGTCAGAGCAGCCTTGACTACTGAAGAAAGAGATATGAGAAGAAAAAACGGCCTTTGCTTATATTGTGGTAAACGGGGGCATTTCGTTAGAGAATGTCGTTTCAAACCTCAAGGTAGTCGAGGGGGATACAAAAGGGAAGAAGTAACATCCATCAACAAGAAGTCGGAAAACTAGAAGGCTCGAGTGACAGAAGAGGGGAACCCTCGAGCATTGGTGTCCTTCCCTCATTAAAAGATAGGTCGGAGGCCTATTTAAAACGGTTCTTTTGCATTCCCATTACACTAAAGTTAGATAGTCATTGTGAGGAAAGACCCGCAATGATTGATTCCGGAGCCACTGACATATTCATGGACGAAGAGGTAGCAAAACTATTGGGAATACAGTTGATAAAGAAAGCTCATTCTGAAATTGTAATGGCAGTGGATGGTAGAGTTTTGGAATCTGGACCAATTGAGTTTGTGTCTAGTTCAATTGAGGTATTACATGGATTGGAACACTGGGAGACTATGAGCTTTCAGATAATTAAGGCCCCACAATATGGTATTATTTTAGGCCTGCCTTGGCTTCAAAAACATAATCCTTCTATAGATTGGACCAACAAGACCATTTCTTTTAACTCCAGATACTGTCTTGATAATTGTTGTGACTCAACTAGCACGCCTTCTCAAACATTGTCTACCTGTCAGTGGATTGCCACTGCCGCTGAAAAAGACACTGAACTGCCAGCTCAATATTCTACATTTGAAGACGTATTCAATGAGATACAGGCAGAAACACTCCCCCACATCTATTATGATTGTCAAATAGACCTTATTCCTGGAGCAGTGGTGCCCTGTGGGAGAGTGTATGCCTTAACAGAACCTGAAAACGACCATTTAAGGCAATACCTAGATAAATATCTAGAATTAGGATTCATACGTCCACCAAAGTCTCCTGCCGCCTCGCCGCTATTTTTCATCTCTAAAGCTAACGGTGAGCGGCGCACGTGCATAGACTTTAGGGCTTTGAATAATATAACGGTTAAAAATCGTTATCCCTTACCTCTGATACCAGTACTACTCGAGCAGGTAAAACATGCCGTGATTTACTCTAAATTGGATTTGAAGGGGGCATACCATTTAGTGAGAATGAGATCCGGGGATGAGTGGAAAACCGCTTTTAAAACTCGTTACGGTCTATATGAATATTTGGTAATGCCTTTTGGGCTATGCAATGCGCCTGCAGCATTCCAATATTTCCTTAATGAAGTATTGAGAGAATTCCTGGACCAATACATTGTTGTCTATATTGATGACATCCTCACTTACTCTTCGTCTATGGACAAACATTATCAACATGTTCGTAATGTTCTACAGGCACTAAGACAAAATCATCTATATTGTAAATTGAGTAAGTGCGAATTTCATGTTGACACTGTAGAGTTTTTAGGGGTAATGTTGACACCCAAAGGACAGGAAATGGCAGAGAGAAAAGTGATGGCCGTCAAAGAATGGCCAGTCCCACAGAACGTGAAAGACGTACAATGCTTTTTGGGTTTTGCCAATTTTTATAGGAGATTCATTAATCAATTCTCCAAATGGATCACTCCCATCACCAAGTTAACTCAAAAGAAAAACCAGTTTCTTTGGTCCAAGGAAGCTCAAGAAGCATTTGACGGATTAAAACAGGCCTTTGTCACAGCACCTGTACTTGCCCATCCGAATCCTGAAAGACCATATATTGTAGAAGCAGATGCTTCAGAGTATGCCATAGGAGCTGTGCTCTCACAACGACATGACTCCACGGGACAGCTCCATCCTATAGCTTTCATGTCACACAAGCTTAATGACGCTGAGAGAAATTACAATCGTAGCGGAGAAAGAGTTACTAGCCATTAAGAAAGCTTTTACGGAATGGTGACATTTTCTTTTGGGGGCCAAAGAAAGAGTGACGGTTTATACGGATCATCGCAATCTTCAATTTATGCGTTCCGCTAGACACCTCACACCTAGACAGTTAAGGTGGATGTTATTTTTTGAAGAGTATGATTTTATTGTCACCTTCAGGCCTGGCAAGGATAATAAAAAGGCGGATGCCTTAACAAGGCAAGAATCAGTACAAGATGAGGAAGAAAGTTTGGAACATGCCATTCTTCCTCCTAATAAGGTGGTTTGTGCTGTACAAACGAGTGATTTCTTACAACAAGTAGCTCGGGGTATTCAGACCATGAAATGGAAAACCTGGCTTAGAGTTCACAAGGAGTGGAACATTAAACAAGGAATTCCCATAAAAAGAAATCAGCTATTAGTTCCCTCTAAACCTCTCCAAAAACAAGTATATCAATGGTGTCACGAGATACCTAGCGCTGGTCACTTCGGGGTGGAAAAAACGACTGAAAAAGTTCTAAGACAATTCTGGTGGCCTTCTGTAAGGAGAGATGTGGCTTTATGGATAAAAAATTGTGAAGTATGTGCACAAATGAAGACAGATCATACTAAACCACAGGGGTTATTACAACCTCTTCCCACTCCTGATACGCCTTGGGAAAACATATCCATTGATTTCATCGTAGGTCTTCCAGCAGATCAGGGATTCACCACTGTTGTAGTAATAGTGGATTACCTTACGAAGATGGGACATTTTGTGGCATGCAAAAAGATACCTTCTGCTGAACAACTCGCTAAGTTGTTGCTGGTGCATGTAGTCAGATTGCATGGACTTCCAAAAAAGATAGTTTCAGATAGGGGGTCCCAATTCACTGCTCGGTTCTGGAAGGTATGGTGTTCTGCTTTGCAAATACAGGTTGCTTTATCCACAAGTTTTCATCCACAAACTGATGGACAAACAGAACGGGTAAACCAAACAATAAAACAATATCTTCATTGCTACATAGACACCAATACTGATGCATGGGTAGATTATTTGTGGTTAGCTGAGATAGCATATAATAACGCAAAACATTGTTCTACCCACACCACACCATACTATAACACATATGGTTTTCACCCGAGATTTCTCCCTTTCTTCCATCCACAGTCTGCAGTTAATCTTCCTGAGGTTCAAAACAGAGTAGAACATATTCAAGAGACCCTAAAAGAAACACAAAAACACTTAAACAAAGCTAAAATGCAATATAAACAAGGAGCAGATAAACACCGCCGTCCAGGTCCTGTGTATAAAAAAGGAGATCTTGTATGGTTGTCAACTAAAAATATTCCATTTCGAAAAAGAATGTTTTCACTCCTAAATACATAGGTCCTTACAAGGTTTTGAAATGTGTAAATCCTGTAACTGTAAAACTTGCTTTGCCTTGTACCTTGAAGGTACACCCTGTATTTCATATGTCTTTGTTGAAACCCTCTGTTACACACATAAAGAAAAGACCTAGCCCCTTATGGGTGAATGGGGAAAAAGAATATGAAGTATCACAGATTTTGGATACTAAATTGCGAGGGAAACAAAGATGGTTCCTCGTTGCGTGGAAGGGGTACGGACCGGAGGAACATTCTTGGGAACCAATAACCAAGATAAATGCCCCAAGACTCATTGCCGCTTTTCATAAGAAACATCCTGGAAAAACCTAACTTTCGACAGGGTTCTCTGGAAGAGGGATGTACTGTCACAACTCCCCCTTCCCCTCTGTGCTCACCGTGGTCACCCTGTCTCACCTCGAGACTCTGTCAGCTGTATAATGCGAACCGCGATCACCAGCACCTTCACGACAGCAGGGGGACCAAAAGAACTACAATTCCCATGATTCGCGGAATGAGGTCACATGATCAGGACGTCGCGCACGTTGACGGCCGGGAAGCGGAAGAGAATAAAAGGACATCCGAGGCTCGCAGCGTTGCCGCTAATTCTGACGGTTTGCGGAAAATCGTGGATTTCGTTCGTGACAAACTCTTGGGTGGTATATTGAGCCATGGTCTGGTAAGGGTGTCGAAACACCGAATACTTTCTTCGTGTTATCCGGACCGAGTCAGCATTTTAACGCGCTTATTTCTTTTCTCTCTGGACGCCGAGTGGCCTCCTCTTCTCATTGCGGTGTTCCTCCCTGTTGGCGAGACACACGTTTGTGGTCTCTTGCAGGTAGAAGGGATACCGGCATTATTTTTAGGATCGTATGGGCTAATTGTGAAATACCTATTATTTTGGGCTACAGAACGTTTATTGCTTGGCTCATATATCGTGCACTTGTAGGACCAATGGTGCAATAAGCTATATGTTTTGTGTGTGTGTTGGTATGGTGTATATGGTGTACCCATTATTCAAAACAACATATGACGGGTCGATAACATTGTGCCGCATCAGTGTTTTCACCAGTTCAATTGATGCTCATTTTGGTTAGTTTGAGGGGCTTGCTATCAGTGTCCTTCTTTTTCATTATTGAGTATCTGTGTGTTTCTTTCTTTTCCTATTTTATACATTCAGGCCGCATGTTGTAGCAGGGAATAGTGGAAGAGTCTAGTATAGCGTTCTCTAACTACCCTGTGACGCCAGGCTTGACAAATATATAAGTAGGTTGTTGTTTGTTCTTTGGTGTTAATTGTGTATTACAGGATTGTTTCGCACATCAACCAAACAACAGTTATATTTATTGTATTATTTTCTTGTCTTTGTTCCTTCCTATTTTGCCTGCAGAGTGTCCTTATTTGAAGGTGCAAGATCAGGTGCTATGCATGTCAATAGGAACTGTAAGAACCACAAAGGGCTCTTCTAGAGAATACATGTTCTTTTCCTTTACAGGTACACATAAACTCTATAGGAAGGCTTGTTCCATGCTCAATAAGACTTCAGATAATTACTAATAAGATTTTCGTTTCTGTCATTCCAGGTCTCCTCCCCGCTGTCCCCATCCTTTCCTTCCCTCGCTCGATCACTTCACTGATCTGTGCTATTATAGCTTGTAGACTTGAAGCTATCGAGAGGTGGACCATTTTTGAGCATCGTTCCGATCCTGAGGAGTTGGAGGCACGACACATTCTGAGTTAGTCAAATGACACACTTTGCAGGAAGTCATCATCAGGTGGGAAGAGACCTTCTAGCCAATTGATTAGTTAGTCACCACTTCCCCGTAGGCTCGTAGCAGACATAAATGTGGCACCCCTGCCACTCAGACCTCAGATCACATCTATACTGGAGAGAGGACCCAAAGAAGGACTGCTCTGCTTATCCCTGGACCCAGCAGAGAGGCTGCACCTGCTGCTCCAGTGGACTAGCAAAGAGAGGACTATGTCTTCGGTGCCCTGCTCATGGAAAGGTTGCCCACGAGCCCCAGACAGAAGAAGCGACTCCAAGAGTCAGTTGGCTGACCCCATGTTATATCCACAGTGCCAGAAAATTTGAGAAGCCTGCTCCTTTGAGAGCCCAGCTCCAAGAAGCGTGACTGCCACTGGACGCTGAGGTACAGCTTGGGACACTGAGTCCTGAATCTCAGAAGTTGCATCCGAGTCTGCTGTGCCCGGGAGATTCATCAGAGTACACTTTGATCACCCAACAAGGAAGCGGTCACCAACCAAAGGGAACAGCGGAGTTTGCTGTAACTGGAGACCAGAAGTCCTGTGGCTACTGGTTTTGTGTTGAACTTCACCCGGACTCAGTGGGAGACTGATCCCTTAGATCAAATTTACCCCCAAGTATGAGGACTAAGGGAAGACCCCCAACACCAGCTCAGAAGCCTCAGCATCTTTAGCATTTTGCATCCCTTTCACCAGAACCACCCCATTGACTTCAATGTGACCATAGGATTCAGAACTGGACTGGAGACTGCTTAAACCGAAAGGCCCCCTTGGACCTGACTGGTCCCTGTGACTGACTCCTTATTGTTGCTACCCAGGACTGAGCTAAGGTTTTACAAACAAACCTGAGAGTACCTGATACGGGTGTGTGCCATTATTACATGGAGAGGTCCCACAACCTCACCATAATAATCCACATTTCCTCACATCTATCATTTTACTTTCTGTATCTGTGTGGAAAAAGGGAAGATGTATTGTAACTTCAAATGAGCAAAATGTTATCTTGTCAGAATGTTCCCTTGCTGTATCAGTTGAGAATTGGTGCTTGGCCTAGGAGTGCATCTGAAGGTTTTGCTCCTGATTAAACCATCTACTTCAGTCAGGACAGACTACAGAGTTATCTTTCACCACAACACAGTGTGACATCACATCCACTCTGAGTGCATGACAAGACTTCTGTTCTCTGGCACTGCAGCACCTGCAATATTCTGGCACTGTGATATCACATTCACTCACTAGCATTGTTTATGACACCACTTCTGTTGTCTGGCGCTTCAACCTCTGTCTCACTTTCCGGCATTGCGACTTCACATTCACTTGCAAGTATTATGACATCACTTCTCCTCTGTGACACCTTAGCATCTAGCTTACTCTCTGGCACTGTAACTTCACATGCACTTGATGTGAAATTGTTTGTGAAATCACTTATACCATCAGGCACTCCAACATTTGTCTTTGGTTCTGAATGTATGAGTCTTCGCAAAACCTCTCTGGCGTTGTAAAGCTACTTTTAGATTCTGACACTCCAATCCCTGTCATCATCTCGGTGCTCTGACTTCACATTCACTTATTCACAATGTTTGCGACATCCCTTATGTTCTCTGGCACTGCAATCTCTGTCATGCTGCCTGACAGCTCTCTGGCATTGCAACATCTAATATACTTTCTAATATACTTCACTGTGACTTCACATACACTCGGTCCCATCGTTTGCGACATGTCTTCTGTTTGCTGGTACTCCAATATTTGTAATTCTGTCTGAGAATGTGAGTCCCCATAAACTTTCCGCCATTGAACCCTTCTATATTTTAGCACTGAAACTCCGTCATAATCTGCACTATGACGTCACCTTCTTCTGCTGGCAGTGTTCGTGACCTTCCTTCTTTTGTCTGGCACAGCAACCTCTGTCAAACTCTCTGCCACTGAATCCACATCTGCTCTCACACAGTCTGAGGCCACGCTTTGATTGTCTGGCGCAGCAGTGTCTCACGTACTCTCTCAAACTGTCACACGACCTTCTCTCTCTCTACAATTCTAACTCGGTTACAGCGGAGTGAAGGATGGACCAATGTGAAAGTTCAAGACAATCTAGAAGGAAATTACATCCACTCCGGTTGGTTCACACCAGCCACATCTCTCTCCGTCTCATTTGTTTGTTACAGTGTTATTTAGATTATTGTACAATGAATGGCTGAAATTCTGTAATCCAAGGTAATGAGGACCTGGGTAGGCGTCATTACTTTAAGTTATACTATTATCCCCGTATGAAGGCATTGAATATGGAATCAGGGTTTTTGTTAGAAAAAGTGGTCAGAGCTAGTGCGTTATTAAAATCCACCACATGAGAGTGCTTTGCTGTGACAAAAGACATTTAGGCGGGTTCTCTCCCATGAAATAGAAAATCTCTGGCAGTGTTCTAGTCCATAAAACTACTGCACACCAGTGATTTGATATTAATAATGCTATTGAGGCCCTTTTGTGTTGGAACATTGTTGTCAGTATTGATATGTTATTAAAGGATTATTGAGTGGAAGTAAAGTGTTTTGAATAAAGCAATTGAAGAAGGATTACTTGTTTACCACTTGTGTTTTCTAATAGAAAAATATTTTCTTGCAGGTTCATCTGAAACATGGAGCAGGCACAATGTAAAAGACAACATAAACTTTCAAATAAAATAAAGTAAGTACCTTACATCTTGGCTACAGGTGTGCAAAGTTGGGAAGCCTCGCTGCAAAGCAGTGCTTCATTTGTAAAAAAAAGAAAAAAAGTATGTGCCAGGGCCCATCTCCAGAAGCCACTGCATCCTGCACCACCCATTGGTCCTGCCAGCGCTGCCAATGATAGACCCAGCACAAATACTAACCACTGCACTCCTACAAGTGTGACAATTCAAACTATTCCAGGCCACCCTGAGCTATAATAATGGCGTGAGTGACAGGTGTTAATCATTTTTAATGCATATTAACTTATTAAACACTGTTGTTGTGCTTATCCCAAAATCTGACAGACCGTGCCACCATGTAGTAGATTGTCTCTAGAGCCAGAGTTGACAATTTAGTGCCGGTGTTGAGCACCTGAAACCACAGGCTCAAATTAAGCACTGATGCAAAATGCATTGCTCTTCCTACTTTTCAATAGCAGGACTGGTGACACTCAGATTATATCTATCGCACCCCAGAGCTTGGTCCTACTCCTTCATGCAAACACATTATGCTAGCACACGCAAAATAGCCATACCTGCCCAACACACCCAAAGTGATGATAGACTATCCATATTTTTTTTTCTGATCAGCTGCATCTAAGTAGTCATGTGTGATACAGTTTGTATCCAGATGGATAAAAAGGCAAAGGGCCCGATTAACAAAATTAATCTGAGACAAAATCCTAACTTTACGACTTTCTGTATTCACAAAAGGATTCCTAACTTTACTACTCCTAAACTGAGAAAAATACTAACTTTATGACTTTCGGTATTCACAAAAGGCATTTAGGAGTAGTAAAATTAGGATTCCTAACTTTACTACTCCTAAATGCCTTTTGTGAATACCAAAAGTCTTAAAGTTAGGATTTTTCTTAGTTTAGGAGTAGTGAAGTTAGGAATCCTAACTGTACTACTCCTAAATGCCTTTTGTGAATACAGAAAGTCGTAAAGTTAGGATTTTGTCTCAAATTACTTTCGTGAATCGGGCCCAAAGTATCTAGAGAATCAAGAATCGAGGGATGATCTACCAGGTTTTAGTGCTGTAGTTTTATGTGCGTCAGAGCACACATAAAGGACATGGGGATCTATGGTGTAACCTGTACAACTGTAGGCTAAGTGGCTCCTCCTCTGTTTGTTTGGGAGAGTTGTAGCCCATTCCACCACCACATTTGCTAGTGGTGACAGGAGGAACCGGATGATGAAGCATGCCACCTAAGGGTGGGTAAGGATTCTCATCCTTAAAGGACTATATTCCAAGAGACCTTTACTTGCTAAACACTACCCTTGTTTTTTTAGATAAACCCCCATGTCCTTTATGCTTTTTCAGTGTTATTGAGGGTGACATTGGTTGGGTCTTTACATACCCCTCGTTTGCCACTTTGTGTGCTTTATTGGTATTATGTGTGTCCCCATATGTATGAGCTAGTGTTTGGAATGCTGAAAGTGAATGATGCAATAGAATGCTTGTGAGTGGTTATGGGATGTAAGCTAGGAGATAGAAACAGTTGGAAGAAGAATGGAGCCCTAAAACGACCGATTTGCTGTGACTGTAACTCAAGGGCCTAACATGGAATACATAACTTAACCTCCTACTGAATGGCTCCAGACTGTTGCATGAAGAACATGCCCTCTAACATCAACATTTTGTTGACAAATTGTAAAAAGGAGTTGCATGAAGATAAAGCAGGACTCTGGCCAGAGTTGGGATCCATTTCTAGAGTGGGGCCCAGTGACTGGAGGAATAGTCTGTGCTCACCCACCATTTAATCCACCAGCAAGTGGTGTCAGCCCAAGCTGCAGGGCTTGAGAAGCCCAGTGGGAAGGGTGGGCAAGGTGGGTGATGTGTCCAAGTGTATAGTCTTAAGCTTATTGTCAATGCTATGGAGACAATGTTAAATGAACATCCCTTTTGAGAGTGTACCTTGGATGGCTAGTATGCCAACATAGATAACGATTACAGTGTCTGTTATCAATGTATGTGAAGATTGTTTCATGAAGCCCTAATTTTACAATTCTGATTTTCAATATAAATTTGATATGAAGGCGTACATCCTTGTGTCTAAATTTATTTTCCTGAAAAGATTAAGGGGTCGATTCCGATTCGGGCCGGAAAAGCACCGACCGACTCGGATCCGGAAAAATACCGACCGACACGTACCCTTGGCGCACGACACGCCAAGTACGATGCAAGGCGCGAAAAATCCGACCGACACGTAACGAAACCAAGTCGACCGACCGAGCCGCACGGAAAACAGCAATCCGGCCGGAAAACACGCGAATCCAACCGACCGACACGCACCCGGAACAAATCCGACCGAAACGTACACGCTAACTCCAAACCGCAAAGTACGATGCAAGGCGCGAAAACCACGAGCGAGTCGGACGGAGGACAAGCCGTACGACCGACACGCATACAAAACCGAGCCGAAGCAACACAATACACCGCGACCGACGCGTATGCAGCATAGAAAACTGCACAAACACAGCGTGAACGAAACGGAGAACACCGTACGAGACCAATGCAGGGTCCGACTCGGTCACACGAACGTTTCCAACATACACAAACAGCACAAAGGAAAAATCACCCAAAAAAAGGCCAAACAAGCAATTACCAAGCCAATAAATACTGGGGGGGTGGGGACAGAGAACAAAGACACACCCACAACTCCACCTATATAAAGGACACAAATAACTACCATGAGCCTTTGCAAATGCCATTCCACTGCCAGCACCCAAGAGAAAGCAACCACACACCCACAGCTCATCCCTCACACAAGCCACACACCATCAGCACACCAACAAATACCAACCTCACATACACCCAGCAAAACACACACTCACACACCCTCACCTGCACACCAACACACACATCACTCACCATCACCACCCATCACCATGCCCCCCAAGAAGAATCACAAGTTCCTAGATTGTGAATTGGAAGTCCTGGTAGACGAGATCCTCAGGGTAGAGCCACAGCTGTTTGGCGCACTGGTCCAACAGACCCCCATCTCCCAGAAAACCAAGATGTGGGAGAGGATCATCAACAGGGTGAACGCACAATCACCATGTCTGCGCACAAAGACCGACATCCAGAACAGGTGGTATGACGTGCGCAGGAGGGTCCGGGAGCTGCTCAAGAAAGACTACCTCATCAGCCAATACACCGGCAGTGGCCCTCCTGCCAAGCCAGTATACCTCAGGCCCTGGGAGGAGAAGGTGCGGGCCATCCTTCCGCCAGTGAGCGTATATGGACTAGAGAACATCCCAGAGCCTGGTGAGTACACAACAAATGTACACAATATTCTGACACAAAACACACACACATCACTGTCAAGGGGAGAGTCAAACCATGCACTCATAGCAATTACACAGCAACCAGAACAGAATCATCCCAAAATGTGTATGTCAGTCAGATAAACACAACACATGCCATCAAAAAAGTTACATCCAACCGTGCCATCACATGTACAAACACAACTACAACTACAGCTAGGCAGTGGCACAAATAGAACTAACAAACACATCCAGACATGTAGCCACCACAACAACACCAACACACAGTGAAGACCACTCAAAGGAAGGAATTCTGTGTATGCTGGCCAAGTCAGTGTAGCCAATAGCATCATGGGAGTCGCAGTCACACATATTGCCCCCCCCACAACTGTCCCATCAACACCACCATGAACCATGCGCACATCACAGGGAGTGGAGAAGGACTCACAAGATGGCTGACACTGGCTACTGCTGTGGGGAGCACAAGGCCCTGCTGGCAAATGTGCACCAACAAACAGCAGGACACCACTGACTGACATCCTGAGAGACAACTTCCACTCCCTGCAATGCAAGCACGTTCCATGGTGGGATATCTGGCTGGCTGGGTGGGAAGGGGGACTTGCAGCACTGACTATAGTCACAAGCACCTCCCCTTCACACACCCCCCAACACAAACTCCACAGTACCCACCTGGTAGTATGCAATGCCCTCCATCCCAACACAAGATCCCACAAAGAACCACCACCCTGGGTTATGTTGTGTGAAGCACAGGGACACTCTTGGGACTCTTAGCCAAACAACTGCCAGGACAACACTCCCAGCCATCCTGTCAGCACAGCCAGCCCACCCCACAGGGAAGCAGAGTCAAAAGGAAGGAAGCATGGGCATGCTGGGAAGGGGGTGGAGGCAATAGCATGATGGGAGTCGTAGTCACTGATATTGGTCACCCCCACAACTGTCCCATCAACACCACCCTGAACCATGCTCACATCACAGGGAGTGGAGAAGGACTCACAAGATGGCTGACACTGGCTACTGCTGTGGGGAGCACAAGGCCCTGCTGGCAAATGTGCACCAACAAACAGCAGGACACCACTGACTGACATCCTGAGAGACAACTTCCACTCCCTGCAATGCAAGCACGTTCCATGGTGGGATATCTGGCTGGCTGGGTGGGAAGGGGGACTTGCAGCACTGACTATAGTCACAAGCACCTCCCCTCACACACCCCCCAACACAAACTCCACAGTACCCACCTGGTAGTATGCAATGCCCTCCATCCCAACACAAGATCCCACAAAGAACCACCACCCTGGGTTATGTTGTGTGAAGCACAGGGACACTCTTGGGACTCTTAGCCAAACAACTGCCAGGACAACACTCCCAGCCATCCTGTCAGCACAGCCAGCCCACCCCACAGGGAAGCAGAGTCAAAAGGAAGGAAGCATGGGCATGCTGGGAAGGGGGGTGGAGGCAATAGCATGATGGGAGTCGTAGTCACTGATATTGGTCACCCCCACAACTGTCCCATCAACACCACCCTGAACCATGCTCACATCACAGGGAGTGGAGAAGGACTCACAAGATGGCTGACACTGGCTACTGCTGTGGGGAGCACAAGGCCCTGCTGGCAAATGTGCACCAACAAACAGCAGGACACCACTGACTGACATCCTGAGAGACAACTTCCACTCCCTGCAATGCAAGCACGTTCCATGGTGGGATATCTGGCTGGCTGGGTGGGAAGGGGGACTTGCAGCACTGACTATAGTCACAAGCACCTCCCCTCACACACCCCCCCAACACAAACTCCACAGTACCCACCTGGTAGTATGCAATGCCCTCCATCCCAACACAAGATCCCACAAAGAACCACCACCCTGGGTTATGTTGTGTGAAGCACAGGGACACTCTTGGGACTCTTAGCCAAACAACTGCCAGGACAACACTCCCAGCCATCCTGTCAGCACAGCCAGCCCACCCCACAGAGAAGCAGAGTCAAAAGGAAGGAAGCATGGGCATGCTGGGAAGGGGGTGGAGGCAATAGCATGATGGGAGTCGTAGTCACTGATATTGGTCACCCCCACAACTGTCCCATCAACACCACCCTGAACCATGCTCACATCACAGGGAGTGGAGAAGGACTCACAAGATGGCTGACACTGGCTACTGCTGTGGGGAGCACAAGGCCCTGCTGGCAAATGTGCACCAACAAACAGCAGGACACCACTGACTGACATCCTGAGAGACAACTTCCACTCCCTGCAATGCAAGCACGTTCCATGGTGGGATAACTGACTGGCTGGGTGGGTGGGAAGGAGGTCCGGCTGCCAACCAAACACAACCAATGCAGACCATGTTCACACCCCAGAAAATACATAGAAATGCCCAAATAATGCAGGACAATGTGCCACACCAATATCAACCCCTGACTGTGACGACTCAGGACAATGCAATGTACAGGCCCGCACCCAGAGGCACAGTCACAACTGTCATGTGTGTCAACCATTGATGCCTGCAGAAACATGACATACATTGTTTGTGTCTCCCAAAAACAGGTGATGATGGGGACACAGCAGCAGACGCTGAGGAGTCCCAGTCCCAGGCTCAAGAGGATGCCGAGCTCACTGGCGTCGTACAGCCTCTGTCCTCCTCGGACGATGAAGAACAACCTGGCACATCCGGTGCAAGTCAACATGCAGCACCAGCAGGACCACCAGCTGCAGCACCAGCAGGACCACCAGCTGCACCCCTGCACCCACCCCTCCAACGACTGTCACCACGAATACCATCCCTGCCGACATGGACAGAATAAGGAGCAACACCAGCACAGTGACCCTGGACCAACCTGGGGCCATGGCCACCACCACCACCACCAACTCCCAAGGTGGACCAGGGTTATCTGTGCGTGCCACTGCACACACTGCACATGTCAGCAGGGGTGGTGGGAGGGGTGGGAGACAGAGGTCGCTGCTTGCAGACGTTGCTGGTGTGCATGATGACCCACAACTGGTACGCATAGCTGATGCGTACCAGTCCAGCACCGGAGAGCTCAGCCAGGTAGTGGGGCTCCTCAGAGACATTAAACAGCAGCAGGCTGCCCATCATGCCCGCTTGGACTCCCACATGTCCCACGTGGAGTCACACATGTCCCGTGTGGACTCACACATGTCCCGCGTGGAGTCCAAGTGGGATGCACTGCATGAGATGACGGCGGTGCACAGGGACATTTTACAATGCCTCCGCCAGATGAACAGCAACCAGTCCACACCTCCCTGTGTGCCAACAACATCTGGTGCCGAACAAACTGCAACTGCCACAGGGAGGGAGGAGGACTCTGGCGGAGAGTCCCCTGCACCGCAGCAGCCTGCACTTGAGGGCCCCCCCCAAGAAGAGGGGTCGTCCGAGGAGGGAAAAGTGAGAGGCCGATGGCCAAGCGCAACTCCCAGGAAGCCTGAACCTGTTCTGGATGTTCGCCTTTGTGCACAGACTGTTCACCCTGTTGACGGCAACACTACTCCCACACATTGCATGGGGAGTACAAGTTGGACCAATGTGTCAGACAACTGTGGCCCCGATACTGGGGATCCTGTCTACCCGGACTTTCAATTCACCTAGGAACTTGGGATTGCAAGATTCATGTACAGCACAACCCATCCTATGCACTATTAACACAAATGTATCACAATAAACACACTAATACACCATACTTGCCTCTGTCGTGATTCCAACGTGGGTGCTGTTATGGGGATGATGAACTGCAAAATTACACTGTGTATGCGAACTGCAACAGCAAGGACAACACAGGCATGTGAGTACAGGAAACGTGACACACATGAGGGAGACACACCACCAGGGCTACACGACACATACACACCTAGGCCATCTGACTCATTGCCTACACTGATGTTGCCAGGGAAGACGGTGCAATGCACAGACACCACACCCATTCCCAGTTGTAGTCAAGTAGCCCACAGGTGCAGTAAGCAAATGGCAGTCAAATGTGTGACCACAGACAACGCACATCACAAAGTGAAGCACAGGTTTATTACACAGTTGCAACATGCCGTAACCACTACAGATGCAAGGTAACCCCACCTGGCAGCGGGCACACAGTCAACAACTGTAGACGGAAGGAAGTCCATGGGTGTGGCGCACATCACCTGTAGGGACACAACAGCTACCAGCCTGGATGTGCAATCACGTCGTCGGTGGACACAGTTGACCAAACGAATCTGAAAGTACCCTGTGAAGGACAGAAATGACACACAGTCAAAAGCAATGGAGTACAGGACAGAACAGCAAAACACATGCACAATACATGTTACAAGATACCCACCCAGAACCAAGTTAGCATGTCAACACTGTTGGGGAGTACAGCCCACCTGTTAGCACACATCGCAACACACATCCAGTCAAGTGGCCCATGGACACACTCCCACAGCACCAGAGCACCACCCACACATCATGCCAACTCACATCATTGACATGACACCTCAGGATACTCACATTCAGCTAAAGAAGTTGGTGATGAGCTGTGTGCGGACATCACCATCACCATCATCATCATCATCGTCACTGGCATCGTGGTCCAGGCCAGGATCCTCCACAGGTGGCGGATGTTGGTCATTGTCATCCTGGATGAGAGGCAACTCCTTCCGCACTGCCAGGTTGTGGAGCATGCAGCAGACGATGATAATCTTGCACACTTTCGCAGGGGCATATGGGAGGGACCCTCCGGTCTTGTCCAGGCAGCGGAAGCGGCTCTTCAGGAGACCAAAGGTCCGCTCAATCACTCTCCTGGTCCGACCATGTGCCTCATTGTAGCGCATCTGGGCAGGTGTCACAGGGTTCCTGAGGGGTGTCAGCAACCACGGCGGCATGTTGGGGTATCCCGAGTCACCTACGGACAGACAAGTGCACATTAGCTGACTTGGAACAGTGGGCGGAATACTACAGATCAGATCACACACAATGGCACAAAGTCAGTACACACCGACAAGCCAGGCATGCTGGTTCTGCATCTGTGCCATCATCCTGGGGATGCGACTACTCCTCATCACAAAGGCATCGTGTGCTGAACCAGGGAAACGGGCACACACGTGTGTGATGAGTCATGTCTGCAAGACACACCACCAGTGCATTGACCGAGTGGTAGTGCTTGCGGTTCCTGTAGGCCTGCTCCTGGGCCTGTGGTGGTACCAAAGCCACATGTGTCCCATCAATGGAGCCAATTACATGCGGCATCCTCCCCAGGGCATAAAAGTCACTCTTCACGTCAGTGAGTCGTCGCAGTCTAGGGAAATAGATGTACCGGTTCAGGAAGAGCAACATTGCCGCCAAAACATCGCGGAGCACACGGCTGAACATGGTCTGTGACATCCCACCAGCAGTCGCCACAGTATGTTGGAAGGTACCAGTGGCAAAGAAGTGTAGGGCTGCCATCACCTTCACCTTGGGGGTCAGCGCTGTAGGATACGGCCGGCCAGGCTGCAAATGTGGGGACAACTGCACTGCCAAATCCTCAATCAGCTGCCTGGTGAAGCGGTACCGTCGGATGCTGTCCCGTTCCACCATCGTTGCCAGGTCTGGGAATGGCCGATGGACAGCAGGAGCCCTGCAGTGCAGAGGAGAAGTAAGCTAGATTGTCAGTCACCCCACATATGCGGCATTGAACACACTCAAGATCCCAACATACATCATTATGAGGCACAACTACATGAAGTGTGCAGTACCGGAAGGACATGTATGGTACATACATGGCCAACATCTGTCAACACGGTCCAACAGGTGGCATCAATTAGTCCCAGGTTGGCCCATTGGATATCATGAGGCCGTGTCACAGTTCCCATCTCCTGCTGCCGTGTCACAATAACCCCCCACAGGGACATGTGAGGACAGATGTGCCCCAGGCACCACAGCTCAACGACAGGTACATTCCCAGGGACCCTGTAATGCCACATGGACACTGGCATTACATGGAGTATCATGTATACACCACAGCAAAACAACCATGACCCCCACAGGTAGTGGCCCCACTTGCCACGGCAGGACAGACATGGACGTCTGTGACACACACGCACAACATCAGAGTCCATGCACACACAACGTGGATGTGGAGACTGTCTCCCATTGTGCACATGAAATCAGAGACATTGTAAACACCACATGCACAAAGACTGTGGAGGACCATCACTATTGTGCCACTGGGACACCCTGGCTCAAACATACCGTCCCACATGGGACTCACGGGGTATGTGACATGACATACACATACACCACTGTGAAATGTGACCATGGCACATGCACAGATATGAACAGTTGCACATCACAGTGGTCACGTACACGTAACACCCAGGATCCTGTCCCCATGAACACGTGCACAGCCTGGGGGTGGCTGCCCACAGGTGACACCCACAGGACAACATGTACACCAACATACACACAATAGGAAATGCAGCCTTACATGCCTTATGATAAAGTTTGGACAGGCTGTCGTGTGGTAGGTGTGCCCCTCACTCCCTGGGAGCTATCTGTGGCTGGCATATGTCCATCTGAGACAGGCATGCTGACATATGCCAGTCACATGTACAGTGATGCGTTGAACTGCAATGGACCGATTGGTGCCTCCGGCCGGCCCATTGCTTTCAATGTGTGCGGGTACGCGTTGTACCCCTGTACGCGTTGTACTGCAATGGACCGATCGGTGCCTCCGGCCGGCCCATTGCATTCAATGTGTGCGGGTACGCGTTGTACCCCTGTGCGCTGTTGAACCGCAATGGACCGATCGGTGCCTCCGGCCGGCCCATTGCTTTCAATGTGTGCGGGTACGCGTTGTACCCCTGTGCGCGTTGAACAGCAATGGACCGATCGGTGCCTCCGGCCGGCCCATTGCTTTCAATGTGTGCGGGTACGCGTTGTACCCCTGTGCGCGTTGAACAGCAATGGACCGATCGGTGCCTCCGGCCGGCCCATTGCTTTCAATGTGTGCGGGTACGCGTTGTACCTCTGTACGCGTTGTACCGCAATGGACCGATCGGTGCCTCCGGCCGGCCCATTGCTTTCAATGTGTCGGGTACGCGTTGTACCCCTGTGCGCGTTGAACAGCAATGGACCGATCGGTGCCTCCGGCCGGCCCATTGCTTTCAATGTGTGCGGGTACGCGTTGTACCCCTGTGCGCGTTGAACTGCAATGGACCGATCGGTGCCTCCGGCCGGCCCATTGCTTTCAATGTGTGCGGGTACGCGTTGTACCCCTGTGCGCGTTGAACTGCAATGGACCGATCGGTGCCTCCGGCCGGCCCATTGCTTTCAATGTGTGCGGGTACGCGTTGTACCCCTGTACGCGTTGTACCGCAATGGACCGATCGGTGCCTCCGGCCGGCCCATTGCCTTCAATGTGTGCGGGTACGCGTTGTACCCCTGTGCGCGTTGAACTGCAATGGACCGATTGGTGCCTCCGGCCGGCCTATTGCTTTCAATGTGTGCGGGTACGCGTTGTACCCCTGTATGCGTTGTACCGCAATGGACCGATCGGTGCCTCCGGCCGGCCCATTGCTTTCAATGTGTGCGGGTACGCGTTGTACCCCTGTGCGCGTTGTACCGCAATGGACCGATCGGTGCACACCCATTGACAATGGGCTTGCCTGGCAACGGACGCATTTTCGGATTTCGAACGAGTCGGTTGCTGGAAATTCAGTTGGTCACCCACAACAATGTTGCAAAATCATGTATGTCAAGAAGTTGAAGATTTGAAGGATGCTGTGGGCGTGTTTTGGTGCTGCTATTCCATGGATTGGCCAGATTCAGAAGATGCAAACGACTTGGACCTATCACTTTGGACACAAGGGACAGTATCTGCCTCTCCAGCACATATATATTGCTGGCTGTTCCCCTGAGAGCCCACTTGCCTGCACTACATGCTCCAAGACGACATCTGCCACTGCACTGCTGCTGTCTCTGCCCCTCTGGACCCTGCAATGGCACGTACTGTGGAGAGAGCCCCAGCCTTCAGCCTTGAAGAGAACCAGGCCCTGCTGGACAGCCTACTTCCACAGTACAGCAAGCTGTATGGGACACCAGGGGAGCAGGTGAGTGTTCTGTGCACTGCCTTTCTGAATGTGCTGTTTGTCTGACTAGCAAGGCTGAGAGTCTGCACGCCACTGGCTAGCAGGCTCACTGAGTAGTTGTCACCCCCATAGTGTGTAGTGACTTGCACTGGACAGGTATGGTGCAGTGACAGTGCATTTGAACATGGTTTTACTTCCCATGCAATGATACCATGTAGTGACGTCTGGCAAACTGTCCATGGTCAGCGTTGCACTGCCTGTGTACATCATGTGCCCCTGTGATTGAGACATGTATATACAACTGTGTCATGCACGGATATGTTGCATGTGTGGTAATGGCCTTTTCACTTTGTCATCCTGACAGGTTAATGCCCATCGGAAGCAGGAAATCTGGAAGGACATCGTCCGGGCTGTCCGGTCCGTGGGGGTCTACAAGCGCCGGATCCGCAACTGCCAGAAGAGGTGGCAGGACCTTCGGGGCTGGACCCGGAGGATTGCACGGGTCCAGCTGAAGCTGTCGCCTCCTCGCAGGAGGGGCGGAACACGGACCCTGACCCCCACATGCTCCAGATCCTGGCGGTGGTCTTTCCAGACCTGGATGGGCAGCTGAAGGCCAGACAGCAGCAAGGAGGGGGTGAGTCAAAGACTGCACTGTGAACTCTGTATTACATGCTTTGTGCCCTCCTCTGGCCTGGTTCAACTGCCACAGTGCAGCAGTCATGTTGTCCAGGAGCCATGTCCCTCTATTGTGCACTGCCCACTGCTCATCTGATACCCAGGTGTGGCCCTTACAGTCAGGGAATTGTGTCACTTGGGACTGTGTCCTTGCAGTTTGCTTCACTAAAGGTGGGGGACAGCATCTGTTTCCCTAACTCTGTTGTGGGCATCATGGGTGGGTCCATTGTTCACACAACGCCTGGGTTTGGACATGTGATCTGCGTGTTGCTTTGATATGCGGTCCACTTGCTGAGCTGAGCCACCACATGTGCCTGGGGTATGTGGCACACGCCCATGCAGCGGGTGGGAACAATGTTTGTGCCCCAGGAGTGTGCAGATTACGTGTGTCACACATACATAGCCAGCTATCCACTGTCCAGGGCACATCCCTCATTCATGTGGAGCAGGACAGTCATGCCTACTCCAGGCCATGCAATGCACTCTGTACTCCCACTCCCGTGTATCAGCTGACACATTGTGCACAGTGATTTGACCCCTCCGGTGTCTGCCTCTGTGTCAGTGTGCTGTGGATTAGTTGCCAGGACTGCTGGGGTGTTTCTTGGTAGGGGCTCAGCATGCCCCTGGAGATGTGACCATAGGAGACGATACTTGTGTGTCACATAGGTGTTTGATCAGCTGCCCGTGCAGACTGGGGTATGCAAATGTGATGTTCAGGCAGCTGTTCCCCATTCACAGCAAATTGTGAGGGGCTCAGGTTCAGAGGGTAGTGTCACAGGTCTCCCATATGTCCAATAGGTGTGACCTGGACAGATGAGGGTTGAGATGATGTGTTGTGTGGGGGATGTACATGTGCACTTGTGCAGCTCCAGGACTTGCATTCCCCATGGCCTACTATTGTGACACAGTGCATAGTGTTGTTGTCTGGCTGCCAAGTCATACATCACTGAGACAGTGATGTATAACTTAACAGTCATGCCTCTGCCATGGCATGTGTCAACTTATTTGTGGTCCTGCAGGGGAGTGACATGTGCTACATGCACACCATAGTGGCGCTGGCTATCAGGACATGGGTGCATCATGGTGTCTGTCGCTGGTATGCATCACATGCATTTCCTATTTGACTCTGGGCATCCCTTTCATCCGGAAACCTGTACTGACTCAGTGGCAAGAGCTGTGATGTGTCCACACCGTGTCCTCTGCACTGTCCAACTACTGTGTACTTGGTGCATGTGTCCACACTGGGGTGTTGCAATCCAACAGACACCAGACAGATGGGTGCAAGGCCATGTGGGATGTGAGTGCCATGCTTGGCATCAGACTGACAATTGGCTTCTCCTGTTCAGTTAGGGCACTTTTAGCAATGCACAACTAATGATGCCAGGCCTTGCTCTGTGATGTGCTGTGCTCACAGTGGTGTGTGCGTTTGGTGCAGGTGACTGATGTCTGTCTGTTTCCCCATTGTTTGCAGATACATCCACGGCCACGGAAGGGGACAGCTCCACGGACCAGGAGGAGCCAGAGAGCCAGACTGGGTCAGCAGCCGAGGAGTGGTCGGAGGGACCCAGTGGCACGGAGGGCGAGGGGAGCCACACCGAGGAATCCTCAGCACCATCCACCTCAGCTGAGGACCAGAGCAACTCGGAGGATGACTCCCTTGTGGAGGCGGGTGTCAGCAGCCACCACACCCCAGCTAGTGTTGCTGTCCCCGCCACCACCAGCACCACCACCGCCCTCCCATCGGCTCCCATTCCCCAGGTCCGTGGAGGCTCCCATGTTCGGGAGCGTGTCTCCTTTGGCCCAGGCACCGCACCCCCTGCCCCTGTGTCCCCTGCTGCCCTGAGTGAGGAGTCTGTGTACCTCCTTCGCCAGCTCCATGTAGGGCAGACAGCCATGCTGAGTGTCCTCCATGCGCACACCGCACTGTTGACTCAGCTGGTGTCGTTCATGGAGGGCATCTCATCGGGCATGTCTGACCTACAGAGGGGCAACAGGTCCATGGACTCCTCCCTGACGCCAGCAGTGTCCCTCCTCAGACAGTCCCTCACCCCTCCTGCCTCTGCTCCATCCACACTCCCCAGCACCTTGCCCGTCCCAAGCACACACACACCGGCACAGGCACACACCAGCACACACACATCCAGCACACAGACACACACGCCACAAACTAAACGCACACGCACGCACAGTCAGGGGACTGAAACCAGACTCACAGGGGATGGGGCCCTGGTACACAAACACGCATCCACGGGCACTGCGCAGTCCTCACTTGCCTCTCCCTCCTAAGCACCCTCCCTTGCCTCACCTGCAACCCCAAAGACCCAGCGCCTCTTCCTCAGTGACCTCGGCCTCTTCCCTTCCGATCCAGCTGCCCCAGCATCCAGGGGGAAGAGGAAGCCCCCCCACACGGAGCAGAGTGCCCCTCGCCCCCGGACACCCTCCCCCAGGCGCAGACAGACTGAGGCCCCCACCCGCAAGTCCCCCGGAGTGGTAAGAGCAAGACCCCGCCACCGCCCTGCAGCTCAAGCACCAGGTCACCTTCCTCCATCCCTCAGGCCCCCACTCCACAGGTGCCCCCGCCACACCCTGCCCCAGGTTCCCCCACCCACAGATATACCATCCCCAAGAGGCTCCGGCCTTCTCCCCCTGCCACTTGCTCTCCCGGCACCACACCCCCGCTGCGCTTGTCTGTGCCACTGATGTGGTGAGGGTGTCCTCCCCCTCTGTCCAGCCCACCTTGCCTGTTCCCCATTCTCCTCCCCTGGTGGTAGGCACTGCAGTGGAGTCCACTACCACCCTGTCTGACTTGGGCACTGCAGTGGCGGACCTGTCCACTCCATCTGCAGGGTCCACTGCAGTCGTGCCGGCACCCACAACATCTGAGCCATGCCCCCCAGTTGTGCCGGCACACACCATGTCAGACACCTCCACTGCAGTTGTCAGTGGCTCTCCAGCACCCACCACCCCTTCCCTGCTTCCTCCTGGTGAGCCCTGATCCTGTCCCTGCGGTGCCTGGCCTACCCCCCGGTTGCCCCTCCTAGTGGATTGTCCCTGGTTTTGTGCAGGCATGTGTAGGGTGGCATCTGCCACTGTCACCCACTTGTGACTTTGTTGATGGACTGGCCATTGGCCTTTGTTTATGTTCTACCGGACTTCTACTTTTAATGCCACATATGCTGAATAAAGCAACTTTCTGTTCTCTAGTGCTTTTGCTTCTGATGTACATGATGTTGATGATGCTAACAATGCCCTTGCTGCAGTGATGGTGATATTTGGTCTCATGATAATGAAGTGTTACTGTGCAGGAACCCATGTGGTCCAGGGGTTATGGGTCCTATCCTGTGGTGTATCCATGTCATCCATAGCAGCATCTGAGGGTGTCATGTGTTCAGTATTTGGCAATGAGATTTCCTACTTAGATTGGCAACTTCACATCTGTGGCTTCCACCCCTGCACATCTGTTGTGCCTGCCATTGTTCTATTCGTCTACTTCCCTGACCGTGTGGCCATCTCCAGTGAACATGCAGGTTTGGGCATCAATGGGGAAGGACTCATCTGTGTTGTCAGTGCAACATTGCTATACAAGTGTGTTGGATCTGTGCTGATGATTCCGTTGGCACTTCCATGACCAGGCTGATGGGACGGGAGCCCTCATTTGTTGCTAATTGTTGATTGTGTGTCCCATTGCTGCCATGGTATGGTATCTGTTCGCCTCACATCTGCAGTCTCCACAGGGTATCTGCATGTGTGTGCCCATTGGTGCAAATATGTGGGTCTGCATTCGGATGGTCACTTCTGTCATTGTGTCATTGATGATTGTTGACGGTGTCAGCCCCCATGGGTGTTCTTTGTCTGCACATGGCCAAAGTTATGTCTTATTTGCACTGCAGGATTTGGCTCCCCCAATTTATGTTGCAATGGGACACATACACTACTTTGCCACTGATGTGTTTGTTGTTCTGTGACCAGGAATCATCCATGCAGTTTGGCAGTTGCAGCTCTTACTTTGTCAACACTTGCCTTTTGGTCACTGTGATGATGGGGGTTTGGACCCCATTGCCACAATGTTCAAGATGTGCTGCAGCTATGGACCCCACACTTGCCTTTTGGTCACTGTGATGATGGGGGTTTGGACCCCATTGCCACAATGTTCAAAATGTGCTTCAGCTATGGACCCCACACTTACATTTTGGTCACTGTGATGATGGGGGTTTGGACCCCATTGCCACAATGTTCAAAATGTGCTTCAGCTATGGACCCCACACTTACCTTTTGGTCACTGTGATGATGGGGGTTTGGACCCCATTGCCACAATGTTCAAAATGTGCTTCTGCTATGGACCCTACACTTACCTTTTGGTCACTGTGATGATGGGGGTTTGGACCCCATTGCCACAATGTTCAAAATGTGCTTCATCTATGGACCCCACACTTACCTTTTGGTCACTGTGGTGATGGGGGTTTAGACCCCATTGCCACAATGTTCAAAATGTGCTTCAGCTATGGACCCCACACTTACATTTTGGTCACTGTGATGATGGGGGTGTGGACCCCATTGCCACAATGTTCAAAATGTGCTTCAGCTATGGACCCCACACTTACCTTTTGGTCACTGTGGTGATGGGGGTTTAGACCCCATTGCCACAATGTTCAAAATGTGCTTCAGCTATGGACCCCACACTTACATTTTGGTCACTGTGATGATGGGGGTTTGGACCCCATTGCCACAATGTTCAAAATGTGCTTCAGCTATGGACCCCACACTTACATTTTGGTCACTGTGATGATGGGGGTTTGGACCCCATTGCCACAATGTTCAAAATGTGCTTCAGCTATGGACCCCACACTTACCTTTTGGTCACTGTGATGATGGGGGTTTGGACCCCATTGCCACAATGTTCAAAATGTGCTTCAGCTATGGACCCCACACTTACCTTTTGGTCACTGTGATGATGGGGGTTTGGACCCCATTGCCACAATGTTCAAAATGTGCTTCAGCTATGGACCCCACACTTACCTTTTGGTCACTGTGATGATGGGGGTTTGGACCCCATTGCCACAATGTTCAAAATGTGCTTCTGCTATGGACCCCACACTTACCTTTTGGTCACTGTGATGATGGGGGTTTGGACCCCATTGCCACAATGTTCAAAATGTGCTTCAGCTATGGACCCCACACTTACCTTTTGGTCACTGTGGTGATGGGGGTTTAGACCCCATTGCCACAATGTTCAAAATGTGCTTCAGCTATGGACCCCACACTTACATTTTGGTCACTGTGATGATGGGGGTTTGGACCCCATTGCCACAATGTTCAAAATGTGCTTCAGCTATGGACCCCACACTTACCTTTTGGTCACTGTGGTGATGGGGGTTTAGACCCCATTGCCACAATGTTCAAAATGTGCTTCAGCTATGGACCCCACACTTACATTTTGGTCACTGTGATGATGGGGGTTTGGACCCCATTGCCACAATGTTCAAAATGTGCTTCAGCTATGGACCCCACACTTACCTTTTGGTCACTGTGATGATGGGGGTTTGGACCCCATTGCCACAATGGTCATGGCCTGCTTGCATTGTGGGTGCCACACACATATATGTGTGGCACATGTGCTAGGGGGTCACATTGTATGTTCAAAGTCATGTTCGGTGTTGTAGGCATTTGACACAGTCTACACACGCTTGTCATGGTGTTGGGCGGATGTCTTCTTCTTGCATTCCCTAGTTTGTGGTGTGCTGGTTGTGTCATGCATTGTCCATCCTATGAGTGGGGGTGGTAGTAGTGGTAGGCATCCTGCCCCCTGGCTAAGGGTGGTGGTAGGCATCCTGCCCCCCTGGCTAAGGGTGGTAGTAGTGGTAGGCATCCTGCCCCCCTGGGTGATGGTGGTAGTAGTGGTAGGCATCCTGCCCCCCTGGGTGATGGTGGTAGTAGTGGTAGGCATCCTGCCCCCCTGGGTGAGGGTGGTAGTAGTGGTGGGCATCCTGCCCCCTGGGTGAGGGTGGTAGTAGTGGTAGGCATCCTGCCACCCTGGCTAAGGGTGGTAGTAGTGGTCGGCATCCTGCCCCCCTGGGTGATGGTGGTAGTAGTGGTAGGCATCCTGCCCCCCTGGGTGATGGTGGTAGTAGTGGTAGGCATCCTGCCCCCCTGGGTGAGGGTGGTAGTAGTGGTAGGCATCCTGCCCCCCTGGGTGAGGGTGGTAGTAGTGGTGGGCATCCTGCCCCCCTGGCTAAGGGTGGTAGTAGTGGTAGGCATCCTGCCCCCCTGGGTGAGGGTGGTAGTAGTGGTGGGCATCCTGCCCCCCTGGCTAAGGGTGGTAGTAGTGGTAGGCATCCTGCCCCCCTGGGTGAGGGTGGTAGTAGTGGTGGGCATCCTGCCCCCCTGGCTAAGGGTGGTAGTAGTGGTAGGCATCCTGCCCCCCTGGGTGAGGGTGGTAGTACTGGTAGGCATCCTGCCACCCTGGCTAAGGGTGGTGGTAGGCATCCTGCCCCCCCTGGGTGAGGGTGGTAGTAGTGGTAGGCATCCTGCCCCCCTGGCTAAGGGTGGTGGTAGGCATCCTGCCCCCCTGGGTGAGGGTGGTAGTAGTGGTAGGCATCCTGCCCCCCTGGGTGAGGGTGGTAGTAGTGGTGGGCATCCTGCCCCCCTGGCTAAGGGTGGTAGTAGTGGTAGGCATCCTGCCCCCTGGCTAAGGGTGGTAGTAGTGGTAGGCATCCTGCCCCCCTGGGTGAGGGTGGTAGTAGTGGTAGGCATCCTGCCCCCCTGGGTGAGGGTGGTAGTAGTGGTGGGCATCCTGCCCCCCTGGGTGAGGTTGGTAGTAGTGGTGGGCATCCTGCCCCCCCTGGGTGAGGGTGGTAGTAGTGGTAGGCATCCTGCCCCCCCTGGGTGAGGGTGCTAGTAGTGGTAGGCATCCTGCCACCCTGGCTAAGGGTGGTGGTAGGCATCCTGCCCCCCCTGGGTGAGGGTGGTAGTAGTGGTAGGCATCCTGCCCCCCCTGGGTGAGGGTGGTAGTAGTGGTAGGCATCCTGCCACCCTGGCTAAGGGTGGTGGTAGGCATCCTGCCCCCCCTGGGTGAGGGTGGTAGTAGTGGTAGGCATCCTGCCCCCCTGGGTGAGGGTGGTAGTAGTGGTGGGCATCCTGCCCCCCTGTCTAAGGGTGGTAGTAGTGGTAGGCATCCTGCCCCCCTGGGTGAGGGTGGTAGTAGTGGTGGGCATCCTGCCCCCCTGGCTAAGGGTGGTAGTAGTGGTAGGCATCCTGCCCCCCCTGGGTGAGGGTGGTAGTAGTGGTAGGCATCCTGCCACCCTGGCTAAAGGTGGTGGTAGGCATCCTGCCCCCCCTGGGTGAGGGTGGTAGTAGTGGTAGGCACCCTGCCCCCCTGGCTAAGGGTGGTGGTAGGCATCCTGCCCCCCCTGGGTGAGGGTGGTAGTAGTGGTAGGCATCCTGCCCCCCTGGGTGAGGGTGGTAGTAGTGGTGGGCATCCTGCCCCCCCTGGCTAAGGGTGGTAGTAGTGGTAGGCATCCTGCCCCCCCTGGGTGAGGGTGTTAGGCATCCTGCCCCCCTGGCTAAGGGTGGTGGTAGGCATCCTGCCCCCCCTGGGTGAGGGTGGTAGTAGTGGTAGGCATCCTGCCCCCCCTGGGTGAGGGTGGTAGTAGTGGTGGCCATCCTGCCCCCCTGGGTGAGGGTGGTAGTAGTGGTAGGCATCCTGCCCCCCTGGGTGAGGGTGGTAGTAGTGGTGGGCATCCTGCCCCCCTGGGTGAGGGTGGTAGTAGTGGTAGGCATCCTGCCCCCCTGGGTGAGGGTGGTAGTAGTGGTGGGCATCCTGCCCCCTGGGTGAGGGTGGTAGTAGTGGTAGGCATCCTGCCACCCTGGCTAAGGGTGGTGGTAGGCATCCTGCCCCCTGGGTGAGGGTGGTAGTAGTGGTAGGCATCCTGCCCCCCTGGGTGAGGGTGGTAGTAGTGGTGGGCATCCTGCCCCCCTGGGTGAGGGTGGTAGTAGTGGTAGGCATCCTGCCACCCTGGCTAAGGGTGGTGGTAGGCATCCTGCCCCCCTGGGTGAGGGTGGTAGTAGTGGTAGGCATCCTGCCCCCCTGGGTGAGGGTGGTAGTAGTGGTAGGCATCCTGCCCCCTGGGTGAGGGTGGTAGTAGTGGTGGGCATCCTGCCCCCCAGGCTAAGGGTGGTAGTAGTGGTAGGCATCCTGCCCCCCTGGGTGAGGGTGGTAGTAGTGGTAGGCATCCAGCCCCCCTGGGTAGGGGTGGTGGTGCGCATTCAGGCCCCTGTGTGCATATGTGGCATTGGTGATGGGCATCCCGCCCCTATGGTGCTGCTGTTGCTGGTGTAAGTATATTCAGCATCCCCGTGTGTGTGTGTGTGATGTGTCGTGTACGTGTTGTATGTGTTTTGTGGTTGGTGTCTGGCTTACCTTCTGCGCCGTACGCGTCCGTGCCTGTTCCGGTAGTAAATGTAGAATATTGGTATGATCGGGACGAAGGGATTCATGGTTGGTTCGTGTCGTTCGTCCTTCTCGTTGCTTCGCGTCGTCCTCGTCGCTTCGCCTCGTCCTCGTCGCTTCGCGTCGTCCTCGTCGGTGCCGTGTTCGTCTCGGAGCCGTGGATCGTGTTGTGGCGCGAATCGGAGCTTATGTGCGCCTCTCCCAGATGCTTTGACGTGTCGTGCGTAGCGACGGGTTCGGCGCGTACGGAAAGCGCATCGTACTTGTCCGGCCGGACGGGGCTGCATTTTTCCTTCCGTGCGACTCGATTCAGCGTTTCCGGATTCGCCTCGGTCGGAGAACAGGACCTGGTTTGGGTGAGTACGGCTCGGCCGGATTTTTTGCTGTTGTGCGCATCGTACTTGCTCGTTCGGTGTACTGTACGGATCGGTCGGGAAACAGGCTTTCGCATGGCTTTTTTCCCGACCGAATGGTATTGGGTGCGCCTCCTACCGAGATCGGAATCGTCCCCTAAATATACAATTTGCAATTAATTTATGATGCCATGTTCAGACATCATAGCTGATCAAGATGTTCTTTTAAACATTTCCATAAAAACGAATCCCTTGTTGGCGTGTTCCTATTTGATTTTCAATACCCAAGCCCACAAGGGAAGATTGGGTTACTCTTATATGTGTAACATTTTAAAGCTTGCATTATAAAATTCCAGTTGGCATGGTCAAAGGCCTTTTCTGCATCTAATGTTATGGCGGCAATAGGAACATTGCTTTTCGATGCAATGTGTATAATGTCTAAGAAGGTCCTGGAGTTATCTGTTATGCATCTTCTCTTTACAAAACCCGATTGTTCTATTCCAATCAAATTTGGGAGAAAGTAATTCATTCATAGGGCTAACATTTTTGCAAAAATCTTGCAATCAGTATTAACAAGCGATATGGGCATATAGTTGCCACAATTAGATAAATCCTTAGCTTTTTTGGGAATTAAACAAAGCATGGCTTCTAAAAACTAACCCCGTGCATTATTTAGCGAAAGGAAATACTAAAATAAGCCAATAAATATGGGGCCAAAATGCCTTGAAACTGGTGTAAAACTCAACAGAAAACCAACAGAACCAGGAGCATTGTCCTTAGGTAATTTAGCGAGAGCTGCTTTGATCTCCAGGATGGAGACTTTATTATCTAAGGAGGAGAGGTCATCAAACTGATCTTGATGTGTAGAAAGAGAATTCATTTTTTTAAATCTAAATCTACTTCTGATGAACTATATTCTGGAATATATAATGTCTGATAACCCATAAAACAATTCATAATTTCAGAATCTTTTAAATGTTTGTTGCCCTCCTTATCAGTGATGCAGTTAATCTTAGACATTTGTTTCTTTACTGTCAAGTAGTTGTCTAACATTTTACCAACTTTATTGTGGCCTCCACAGTAATTTGTGTTAATTTTTTATAATATATCAGAAGCACCTTCAGTTGATTTTTTATTGAAATTCTATTTGGCCTGGATAAGACATTTTAGAGTGGATTCTTTATTAGAGGTGTAATGTACGTGTTAAAACTTTTTGATGGAAGCTAATAGAAGAGAAGAATCCTTAATGGCTTTCTTTTTTTTGCATCCCACACACAATTAAAGGTGGCACCTGAACAAATATTTGTTTTAAAAATATAGTTTACAAATGTTTCAAATTGTTCTACAAAAAGTTTAGCTTTCAACAAGCTGTTAAAACACCATCTATAGGAATGGGAGACCTCTGGCAATAGATCCATATCGACAATGACTGGTTCATGATCTGAGCTCAAAATCTGGCCTATTTCAGCTTCAACTAAAGAGGTAAGTAAATTGTGGGTCAAAAAATATAGTCTATCCTAGATTTAGAATTCTAGATCGGAAAATAAAAAGTATATTCCATATTTTATGGATTATAAACCCTCCATTCATCAATTAGCCCTCTGGAGGTAATGGATTTTCTAAAAGTTTTTTTAATTTTATTAGGTACATGGCAAAATGTTGAGCTTTTATTTATGAACGGTTCCAGAAGTTGGTTGCTGTCTCCTCCAAAAAAAACATTTGCACATGAACATAAGATAAACTGAGTTGAAATCTGTTCCCAAAATTGAACATCTATACCAATGGATTCAGGAATAATATGTATAGTAAGGTGTAGTAGAAGCAATCTGCCCTCCTCACCCCTCACTTCCTTCTCAATGACTAAAGGGTGGGACTTATGAAACAAAATCACAACATTATTTTTGTTATTTATTGCAGGAAAACAAATAGCATGACCCACCCATTTTTGAAGTGTTAATGTCCTTATAAGTGAGGTGGGTTTCTTGTAAAAGAGCAATCTGGCAGTTTAATCTAGATAGATGTGTGAGAACTCTTTTCTTCTTAATGGAAATGCGTAGTCCTTTCACATTCTAGAAACAATGCAGAGGTTACTTTTCATAACAATATAAGTTTAAACGATATGAATTAAAAGTAAAAACACATTTGGAAGAAAAAACATTTCAGAGCCTTATTACATTAAATGCAACAATAACAAAGCAAAGCCAATAGAAATGAAAAAAAATACGAGAAGAGTAAAGAGTAGTTATAACAGGAAACAAATAAGCGAGTAACTTATCCAGTACAAAAAGCAAAAGGTAAATAGGATCAGAAAAGAAGAAGATAGGATAGAGAGTTATAATAATGAGATAGCATAGGGTAGAGGGGAACGTACTAATACTCCTAAGAATAAGGAGTAGAGAATAGAATAGTAAAAGATCAGAACTATCCTAACCATCAGAAATGCATCAAGAGGGAGAAAGAATAACATTAAATCTGAGAAGTAGTGGAACTCTAGGGCAAGAACCACCCAGAAACCCAGAATCCCCAGTTAAACAAAGCTAAGATACTTGAGGAATAACAATAATAGAAAGAAATACAGGAAAGGCCACATAAAAAACGGAACGAGAACACTTACCCACCACATAAGGGTAGAAAACTGAATGAATGGTAAATAGGGGATACGTGGAGGACACAGCAACTATTTGGAACATCTGACCAATCAGCTGACAAGTAGGGGGCGGCGATAAACTCCACTCTGCCAGCAAAGTTTGCAGAGCTTTTCCCACTCCACCTTATGCTTGTAATGTGGAGTTCTGGTAAAACTTCACCAACTGCCATGTGGCGGATTGTTTTCTCACAGGAGTAGGAATTTGTGTCAACTAGTGAGATTTTCAGGCATGCCACCTGGCAAGATTTTCTCAATGCGGGCATTCGCTGCCACTCAAGTAGAAAATCTGCTCAAGCAGAAGAATGAAACAGCGCCCTCTGGTCCGGAACAAACTACCAGCGCTAAAACTCAGTGTGAGCTGCGCAACATGCAGAATTCCATCCGCTTGTGGAACTCTGCAGAATCTCACTGAGTTTTTATGGAACTCTGCAGAATTCTGAGGCGTGAACCTCTGCGAGCTTCACCTACCTCTACTGACAAGACATAAAGTAACCTGTGGGGGAATGGAGGAGAACAGAAACCTCAATGATGAGACAACAATTCAAGTAACAAAGAAAATATTAGAAACAACAAAATAAAACTATCTAGAGGTTCTAACTTCCATGGCATCTCTTCCATATAGATGAACAAATTCTCGAAGTTGAACCGGAGTCTCATAGAGAGTAGTCTTGTCTTTAAAAGTAACCTTAAAGAGACTGGGATGTATGAGACCGAACCTGGCATTCATTGATCTCAAGGCAGGGTGCATCTCAAGAAACTCCTTGCAGAGGATAGCCATGGCCCTTGCTACATCTTAAGCCAATTACACATTGTGGCCCAACCACAACATCTGCTACCGCTGTTTCGCCGCTGAAGGAATCGTCATGTGATCAATATATAGTAAAAAGAAAGCAATAATGCCTCTAGGCCTTATATATTGGGTTGAAGTGGGCGATCAAGGTCCAATTTGGTGAGCTCGCTGAATGTTAAAGAAGGGAGCACTTGAGAAGCCAATCAATTTCTGAGTCGCAAATTGAAGAAAAGCAATTATATTGGAAACGTCTACACCTTCAGGAATGCCATAGATGCGCAGGTTGTTACGTCTGTTTTGGTTTTCTAACTCCTCAGCTTGTTTTTTGAGAAGAGTCATTTCCTTAGTCAAGGAGTCCACCTTGCCAACAACATCCTAAACATCACTTATGCATAGCTCAACTTCCATAACTCTTGATTCCAGACTACACCATTTCTCTTCAATTCGTTGTAGGGTACGATTCATTTTAATTACAAAAGGTTTACGTTCCTGATCTCCTCCATGAAATCCTTCCAAGTAAGCAAAGGAGGTGATTTAGAGGGAGAAACTGTATCCTTTTTCTGAAGTTTTCCACCTCCACCAGAACATTCCTTATGTGGATGAACCCCTGAGGCCAGAGCAGTAAAAGGCTTAGAAGTGGAGGTTGCTGGTGGATCCATTATAGAAGGCACAGACGTACACCCAGAGGAAGAACCACAATAAGGGCTGTGAGTAAATATTTTGTTGTGGAGTACCGGTCTACCATTGTGCCTCTTAATCGGTGACCTTCCCTTCCAAAGCTAAAATGTCTAGATGAGAGCAAGCACTTTAGGGAATCAACACCTTAAGCAAGTAGCATATCTGGTTCCATAAGAATTTAGATATGAAGTTGCCATTAAATAGTGGAGAAAAAGTTTTCTTGCAAGCAAAAAAAGAAACCTTCAGGATGTCCCATTTAAGCTGATGTGGGTGGAAAGCTGGAGAAAACTGCACTTAGTAATGTGCCATCAGTGCGCCTCTCCTGAGGAGAATGAAATCTAAAATGGCAGCTGCACTGGCAGGGCGAGAGGTGCAACGTAATCTGAGAGCTAAAAAGAGAATAGGGCACAAACACACCCAAAAAGAAAATCATACCTAGTGCTCCTTTTTGCTTCTGCCGCCTCCGCTCACCTCCACTACTGCAAAAATGCCAGTCAAGTGACTGAAATACTTAAAGGTAAGGCTGGGGAAATAGGAGCATTAGGCTCCGGTGGCCATCTTGCAGGTTCCCCAGCCACGCCCCGTAGGCTGAAGTTTGATTAGAACAGGTCTGGAGATATTTTGAAGAATGACCACCGTAGGCCTACTGGTTAATTTAGAGATAGAAGTAGAACTATCTCCATGGGCATTAGAGATTGAAATTGGAATGACATGTTTGAGGATATACTGTGTCCTGAAGTAAGGGGAAGTTGAAAAATCGCCTGCCTGACATTTCTCCAGTTGTGATGTTAAAATATGACATTCTGTTATTTAATCAGTGAGGTTATTTGGCATTTAAGTTCAAATAATTTTATGCACTTCTGCTATGAAATGTGTCTTGGTTCCTACTAACCCTGAGGGTTTATTAGGTTGGGGAATAGTTTGGTTGATGATTCTTGCATTTTGACATGTTCCATATACATCTTATTGAAAATGCATGTGTCAGGTTAGTAAACTTCTGTGTAAGTTGAATCCTGTTGTTTGGGAATTTCAGCTTATGTTGATGGTTGTGGTGTGCTAAATGGTTAGTAGTGTAAGATAGGATGACAAGATTAAAATATCCACCTGTAGGTTGTTTTGGGAGTACAGTGTGAACATTTACTTTTGATTCCATATGGAGTCTAGTTCGCAGTTTGGTGAAGTAAACATAGTATCCGTTTGTGTGTTGTTGTGTAAATATGTGCTGTTGCACATTTCCATGTGCTGTAGATGTTGGGAAGAGTAGTACCCAGTCACAAGAGGTATGAATGTAGTACACCTATGTGTGAGTACCCTTTTGCTAGAGGTTGTATGGGGAGTACCCTATGGTTTGCAAAGTTGGGGAAGTGGAGTACACTCTTGCGAGAGGTTGCATGCAGTAGTACACTGTAGTGTGCTAAGTTGAGTTGGGGAAGAGTAATATCCAATGGTGAGAAGTTGCATGGGGAAGTACCCCAAGGGTGTGATGTGGATGAAAAGAAGTACCATGTTTTGAGAGATTGCAAGGGGATGTACGCTGAGGATTGAAAATGTTGGGAAGTGTATTACCTCGTGGTGTTGTTGGTGATAGTTCCAAGTTTCTCCTGAGTGTAGTGAGTGATAGCCACAAAGTTTCACCTGAGTAATCAATGGGAACATTTGACAGGAGTATTGCACAGGGGGCGGAGTAGATCTTTATTGCCTTGTGGTGAGTTTTATTCAGTTTAAGTGTAATGGTGTTGGTCAGTGTTGTGTTTGAATACTAGAGTTTGATGTAGTTCTAATGAGTTGTAGGTGAGTACTTCCTTACCTGCTGACATGGTCTGGAGTCAGTGGTTATATTGCTGGGCTGTCTAGTATTTGATTATTCTGTTGTGTCAATAAAGTTTCAGTATGTGTCTATTGGAGGCTATAATCATTGTGCTCGGAAGATGTCTCAACTTTTTCTGGTGCAGTTTCCAGAGGTTGTAGCACTGGGTGCAGATTAAGTGCTTCCTTTTGTTTGGCACTTGGTCATGTTGTTCTGGCCAGCTAGTGTGACTGGGTGTTGGGCTTGTTGGAGTGCTTGGCTGTACGTTTGTGTGTGAGTGTGTTGTCCATCTGGGGGCTGTGTGTGTTGGTTATGGATGATGAAAAAAGTGTAAGAGTTGATTGAGTAGGTGTCACCTGCATAGTTTAGTGGTATGATGTGGATGTCTGGAGACCTCCTGCAAGAGTGATGCTGTGAGGACAGGTCTTGTGTTGGAGTCTGATCAAGGGAGATTTGATTTTTTAACTGTTTATATTATTGTATTAATAACATTGTGAAACATTGCTTCAATTTTATACAGAATTAATATGCATACATTGTGTAGACTGATAACTAATTTTTGCATGCTGGGTGCATAGGGTATTTCAACATTATTGACCAAGTTGAAAACGCTCACTTCAAACCATGTTAAACGTGTGGTGGACCATGCTCTCCCTTAATAATTTGTAGTCCAATGATTAGGGATGGTGTCAGGTTAATGGGGCAACATCTGGCAGGGAGGAAACACAGCCCTACAATTGTACTAACCATGTCATATTTGAACATTCCTTCCTACAGTGTACTGGATTCATTTTTAAAGGAGGGGTGGCCTGCCTCCTCATTCATATCAGGAGGAGAAGCCACTGGTACATGTTCAAGCCCTATATCACCAAGGTTTATAAATTCATGGGAAAAGGACAGAGAGTTTGTCCATGCTTTAGTGTGCTCTAATTTACCCATTCTAGCACAATTTTCCATTTTGAAGACCTCTAGTTCTGTCTCAGCCCAATACACATCCAGCTCTGTCCATCTCCGTGCCCTTCGTCTCCTCACGGATTTCCAAGTGGTGGCAATGTTTCTTTTAGCTAGTTCTAAGGGCAAGTCCATGAATCTATTTGCCATCTTTCCTTTTTTAGGATGAGGATATAATCCCAAAAAGCAGCATCTTGGATCAATCAGCCCTGAACGTCCAGTCGTTCATTTTAACTTGTCTGTTACTTCCTCCCAGACAGTTGCAACCCACTGGCAGGACCACATCATGAGTTAAATGTATGGCCTCCTCTGCATCACATCTCGGGCATCACCCAATTGCATTTTGTGATATCCGTCCTATTCTTATGGGAGTAAGGTATGCTCAGTGTAGAAAATAAAACTGTTGAAGTTTCAATCTGGCGTCTCTGAAAATCTGAGCTGGGTAATCTAGTGCATTTTCCCAATCTTTTTTGGGGATCTTTAGACCCAGATTTTGTGTCCACATTGCTCCTATTTTGGAAAGGTCCCCATGTAGGTCAACGTGCAGTACCCCATAGAGCAGTGTAATTGCCTTTCAAATGTCAAGGGTGGTTTAAAGATGATGTTTGGTTAAACTTTCTGTTTTCACTTGTCTTTGCCTTGAATGTATAGACAAGGATGATGGGGAAACCCTTTGTCGAAGGAAGCAAGTGGGTTCCATGACCTGGCTGTCTAGAGATTGATCATCCGTCCGTGACTACATATCCTGTGTACATAAATGCTGCATGGTGTCAATGTGAGTGTGCAGACATGTGATAATAGGGCCTCATGTCAGAAGATGTCACAAGACTTACACATCTTGGACTATTGTGCAGTGGTAGTCACAACCTAACTATTGTCTTATTTCTTTGTTTGGCATGAGGTGTGGGGAGCCTTATTTCTTGCTTAACCCAGCTCAGAATTTCTTAGACTGCTTTTTGTTGTGTTTGTGTGTCAGCGTGGGCATTGGAGAATTTAGCAGGTTGTTGTTGGGTGTAAGCTAGCCATGTCCGAAATTGAGTGGTTGTGAATGATTGTCCCTGCACTATGTATGCAAGAGAATGGCTGTTCATTGCCTTGTTGTTTGTACGAAAGGAAGGTGTGTTGTATTCTGTGTGTCACCATTCAGAGCTGGTGTATGGAATGTTGAGAGTGAATGATATAATAGAATGCTGGTGTGTAATGTGGAGTGGAAACTATGAGATAGGGACAGTTGGAGGGAGGATGGAGCCCTGACAGGATCTGTCTGCCGTTGCTGTAGCCCAAGGCCTAACATGAAATCAAGAACGTACCTCCTACTTAAGTGCCTCCAGACTCTTGTATGAAGAAACCGGTCATAGGATGCTTGTTTCCAGTCCAGGGAGGACCTGGCCTGGCAGTTCGGGCTGGACTGTTCCCATGAGGCACAGGGTCAAGACTGATTTGCATATGGCTGGGTTCAAACTGGAATGGCATGGTGAGCAAAAAAAATGATGGATTTAGGCCCAGATCTCTGTACTGGGGTGAATGTATGACATTGTTCTGCATTCTGTCCATCAATTGTTCTTCTTTTTGCAACAACTACAACAGAAGACTTCTTTTGCAGCAAATCAGGGTTCTGTGTCTGGCGTGAATTTGGAAGCTTAAATTCCTTGCTACTAGATTATCTCAAGGAAGAGTAATGATTCATGCTCAGCTTGTATACATGTGCTGAGGAGCAGAAACAAGTCATATCTAGGGATCTTAAGAAAATAGCAGAACTTTGAGCACCAGTCTGCTGACACAGCATTCTTCATGACTCAAGTTCTCCAACCCAAAGCAACATGCACATGAGAAAATTCTGTCCATCAATTGTTCTTTTTGCATTTGTCACCCCGAGTGGGACGGGTATGCCCAGACGTGGGTCCCGTGCTCTCCATGCCCCTGGAGTCAAGCTATCCTGGCTGATGAGGGGTGAAACCCCGAAACCGGTCCTAGGATGCTTGTTTCCAGGCCAGGGAGGACCTGGCCTGGCAGTTCGGGCTGGACTGTTCCCATGAGGCACAGGGTCAAGACTGATTTGCATATGGCTGGGTTCAAACTGGAATGGCATGGTGAGCAAATAAATGATGGATTTAGGCCCAGATCTCTTTACTGGGGTGAATGTATGACATTGTTCTGCATTCTGTTCATCAATTGTTCTTCTTTTTGCAACAACTACAACAGAAGACTTCTTTTGCAGCAAATCGGGGTTCTGTGTCTGGCGTGAATTTGGAAGCTTAAATTCCTTGCTACTAGATTATCTCAAGGAAGAGTAATGATTCATGCTCAGCTTGTATACATGTGCTGAGGAGCAGAAACAAGTCATATCTAGGGATCTTAAGAAAATAGCAGAACTTTGAGCACCAGTCTGCTGACACAGCATTCTTCATGACTCAAGTTCTCCAACCCAAAGCAACATGCACATGAGAAAATTGCTGACATCTTCTTTCATGAGAAGGCAATACTTGATCCCATGATAGACAAGGTCCTCCAGTACTATAACACAGGCACAGTCTGCCAGATTGCTGAGTGCTACTCAAAAAGTACCAGCCAGACCTCCTCCTCTCTTCCAGCTGGCAATGTTCGTATGTCAAGCTTGTGCATCCTTTCCACCCAAATTCACAGCTAGGCACCCGTTGGTCTTGGGAAGCAGGCAGGTAAAGAAGAGAAACTTTAGAGGGAATAACAAGCCCACTTCTCCAACTTCAGCTGGAAACTACGAATTTCCAGTGACTTCTTCTTGAACAGCTGCCCTCCTCAACACCATCTCAGGAGACTTAGACCACGCTAGTGAGAGGGAGGCTATAACTGAGGACATATGTCCTCTCCACTGTAAAGAAAGACTTTGCTCTACAGGCAATAGTGGACCACCGTGGAATCCCCGCCAACGCCGCCGTCAACCACCCAGGCAGTGTGCATGATACCTGCACCTCCCAACAGTCCATCATCAACCTGCGCCACCAGGATGGCACCCACGGAAATGCACTGCTCGTTGGCCAATACCAAATGCACACACCACACACCTCAACTCCCCAAGCATGCAACACAAAACACAGGAAATGCACACGTCACAAGCTCACATACAACATGCACACCCACCAGACACGACAGCACAACTCACTGTGGGAACCTGGGCCAGCCATGTACATGAGCCATCAATGGCATGGCACCTCGGACACACAATAGCAGAATGTCGGAAGAGGCGGGGACCAGGCATGTGCGAAGGAGGCAAGGGACCGATGAATGAGAATGTACACAATGCCAAGTGTGGCGGGGATGTGCTGGCCAGACTGCAGTATGCAGACCACACACATATCCATGTCGACACACACCGCTGGTGTTTGGAGTGTAGTGGACAGTGGACGCAACCATGTCACACCAGCCAGTGGGGAAGATCGCGGAAATGTAGCTTGTGACGTCCCCCCGGTAAGCATGAGCGGAGTGGGCTGGCCCGGCGTACGCCAGGCCAGCGTAGGGGTGTGAATAAAAGGCACGTAACTCTGGGCGTGGTCCTCTTCCCGAATGCCCAACGTCTCTGCCAGGGCGGCGCCTCTCACCCCGCCACAAGGCCAGCGATCCTGTGCACCTGCTGCACCCCTGGACGCTGGTCCCAGAACCAGTCCTGCCCCCCTGCGCACCCAGGCCTCAATGCCCACCTTCCGACACCGGCGTGTGTCGAAGAGGGCCCACCACGTGCCGGTGCAATCTCCAAGCCCGAGGCCTGCGACCTTGGCAGCCTCCTCAGACCATCACGGCCTCCGCAACACAGGCCCGCAGTACTCCATTCACGTTGACGTACTCCACCGGCATGCACAGCGGACAAGTAAGTCACACATTTGGAACTGAGTCTTGATTACACCATGGCAGAGCACATAAATCATGGCTGAGTGTATGTCACTATACACCCTTCGATGTGGTGCCAACAGGTCTTAGTGTTACATCTCAGCCGCAAGATTCTGTGGGCCCACGCGGACTACTGCTCTCGGCCTACGCTGCTCTCGAGTAGGTCACAGAATTGGAACTGAACATCGATTATTCAAAGGCAGAGTATGAATCATTGCTCGCAAGGAGAGGCATAAGAGGATGACGTGTTGCATTTGGGAGGAAAAAAGGATCATCGTTATGGAGGTGATCGAACACTACCGACAACTGCCCTGATGTCACTAACTCTGTGCATCGCGAGCCTATGACACGTGGCTGTAGCCCACTGCTGACGGCTGCCTCCGGCCTACACTGCGGTCCAGTAGGTCACAGAGTCTTGATTCGGCAATGCCGGAGTACATATCAGTGTACCGGTATCATCGCAGACTGCATCCCCTCTCAGCCCCGGTGCCACTAAGTCTGTTCCCGGACATTCATGGACACTCTCTGGTCGTACATTGGTGGCGTCTGAGTCTATGGACTAGGGGGTAGATTTCATCCTCATGCAGCTGATACCGAATTGGTGGTGGCAACGAGGCTGTCGCTTTCCACTCCTCCATTTGCTGCTTCCGGATAGCTTCTGCCCTCTGCATCATGCCCTGGAGGACACCTTCCACTGTCCCCCGCAACCGTCCGCCACATTCACCTTCGACATGGACGAGGACCCGCTCAGTCTGCGTGGCCCTACCTCAGTGGACCGCAAGTCACCGTCCCGTGGCGGTGTGCCTGTGCCTGCCGCTGTGCATCCGGGGCCACCAACTCTGTGCAGCTCAAGTCAAGGACCCTGTCTGAATGAAGCTTGGATGACCTCTGTGACGGTGGTCTTGGGGTCATCTACGCCATGTGCATGTGGCCCTGCGCTGTCCGCTGCCTCCGGCCTCAACTGCGGACCACCAGGGCTCACACATCAAATCCAGTCCTGACCGGCCCGGACGTCGCATCACCGCAGGAGGCACACGCCACCACGCCAGGGCCAACTCCAACCACCATCTGCCAGAGTCGAAACAGTTGTACTGGCAGACTAACGGAGTTGCTCAGACCTTTTGTGGATGCCATCATCTGCCTGATCCCCTGCTCAGCACTCCAGGTGCCACTGACTCAGTGCACCGCAACCCATGGACCGTTACTGATTGAGTTTTGTGCTGTGGAGAGGTTGCGCAGCAATGTCACCTCAGGCAGTGTGGGGGACCTGGGACGTTGATGGGGAAGTTGATGCAGGTATAACACACCCCACTGTATCTGCATCAGGAATATCCTGAATGGACACAATCCTAGTCATTTTCATCACATGAGCGCGCTCAGCTCTTGTGCCCCAACCTCAGTGCACTGCAACTCACGGACACTTCTGTTTGTATGTTGGGTGACCTCTGTACTTGCTCCGGCTCCCTCCATGTTGCTCAGCAGTTGACTCTGTTATACAGGTGTTTTCTGTTTCCATTGCACTGGTGTCCACTGTTCAAGTTGTTGCCAGCACCAAGCACTCCGTGCGGGCTGGCTTATGCTCACCCCACACACATCCAGCACAGGCGTCACTGTACATGTGGCCCTGCCAATAAAGGGGCCGGGCGCACGTGCCCGTAGCCAGTTCAACATAATATCTGCGAGTGTCCCTGTGGTCTTGTTGTATGCATGAGGGACCTGGCCCCTACGACAGTACATTGTGCTGTGTACAGCGGACGCAGACATGTCACCGCAGGCAGCGGGTTAGAGCTTGGACATGTGGCTTTGTCGTCACCCACTTAATTCGTAAGGGGAGTGGACTGTGCCGTCGTACGCAGAGCCAACGCGGGTGTGTGACTGATATGTGCGTACCCCTGGGCGTGGTTCTGTACTGGGAATGTGCATCTGCATGTGTCTCTATGGCAGTGTGGGTCTCCTTTGTGGGGTGTAGGTGGTCCCTGAAGGGTAATTGACACCCACGTATGTGATCTAGTTCGCCTTCCATGGGTTCGGACCACACCTGCACCTGTTCGGCCACCTCCTTTTGGCGTTCTGACACCTGGCATTGGGGTGCCATGTGTGGGTCGGTGAACTGTTGTGAGCCAGCCGTGCTTGCGGGTGCTTCATGCTGTGTGGTCTGTTGCAGGGGCTGCGTTCTCCTCTGAGTAGCTTGTCTGCCCTGGTCCTGGTGGTGGGTTGCGTGGGATGTCCATGGGCTGTTGTAGGGCGTTGGTGTCAAAGGTGTGTTGGTCGTCTCCTGCATCACTGATGGGTTGTCTGGTCTGACCTGCTGGAGGTGTTGTTTGTCCCTCTGCAATGTGAAGGGGAGATGCATGTTGACGTGTTGACATTTATGTTGGCGCATTGTTCTTGTAGACATACAGACTGTGTGACAATGTACATTGTGACTGTTTGGGCGGTGCTGGCAATTTGAGGGGGGGACAGTGGACATTTGGACTACATGACTGATGTGGGTTGTACCCGTACATATGCATCTCACAGTTCCCTGCTCTGTCAAATGGGATTGGCCTGTTTCTGAGCATGGGCGGACCCAGTTGTGTCCCCTGTTCTGCAGTGTAGGTGTTGCACTTTGTGCCACATTGTCATGGGATGTGCTGTGATTGCCATGTGTGTGTGCTGCAGTGTGCCACGGGGATGGGGGACATGACCCTGGGTAATTGAGGGTGTGCAGTGTGCTACACATCGTTGTGCATGTGTGCCATTGTGCCCATCTCCCCCGTCCCCCTGTCCCTGTTGGTTACTCACCCTGTTGTTGTTGTGTCAGGTCCTCTCGAGCTGTGTCCGTACTCCCACCTCCTTGCACCGTCTCCACACTGATGACTGGCCTCCATTTCCTCCAGCTCCTCCTGTGGCGCAGGACTCCCACCTCCTGTCGCCGTTGCTGCCTTCCTGTTGGCAGTGGCTTTGGGCCTGGTTTAGGTTTTCACGTCATGCCAGCGCCTCTTGGCCTCCTCCATTGGCCTCCTCGATACTCCGGCTGCATTCAAGGTAGTCTGATTGTGGGTCAGTTGCTGGTAGTGTTTTGTCACACCCGTGACGCTGGTCTTGTTTTCCTACGGACTGCACCCCGTCTTCCTCTCCCTCTTCTCCTTGGCCTTCCCTGACCCCGTTGGTCCTTGCTGGTGGTCTGTGGGGCTTGTGGGGTTTGCGTTGGCCTCTGCGCTCGGTCAGGTGCATCCATGTTGCTACTCACTTTGGATTGTTTCTGTTGTGTTGTTTTTGTTGCTTTTATAGTGCATTTTCCCGCCAGACGCGTGGGATTTGCAGGCCTGCCGCTGGTTTTTGCTGGTTTTTGCTGCTTTTTGTATCGCGATTGGCCTCATCGCAGCTTTTTTGCGTTCGTGTTTCGCATTTCTGTGGCGCGGCGTTGATTTTAACGCTGCCATTTGACGCGTTATCTGGTGACTGTCGCATGGTACCGCCGTGTTGTGAATACTTGGTTAACAAGGCATAAATTTCCCGCGATAGAGTGCGATGTTGGAGGTTGCGTTAAGTAACTTTTGCGATGGTTATCACACGTTCTTGAGAATATGCCCCATAGAGCCAAACCTGTCCTTCAATAAATGAGCTTATAGGAGGAATCCTCTTATCAGTGCACTTCTGTTATTCCATTGTGGACATACATCAATGTTTTCCTTTCTGAATCTTCTTTCTCTGCTCTCTTTCCCCTTTGTTATTCATTCAAAAGCCCAAGCAACACATTTTCTTCTCTCGTTTGTGGATCTAAAATTGCTTTGCTTCTTCACTTGAAAGCCTGATCTCTGTTTTCTTCCATTTGGGCCTTAGCCTCGTTACTCGCTTACCTTTGTTTGCTTTTAGAAATGTGCATCCTGGTAGGCTTATACTGAGTTATTTGCGACTCCTTGAAAGTGTACCTTTGCTCTGTTACTGGATCTGCCACTTTCTTAAGGAGCCGTAATAGAATTATTCTCCATTTTTTGGGGCTTGCTTAGAAGCCCCTTGCGCCCCGTGTGTCACTTTTAGTATGGGAAAAAGTGAGGTACAGGGGGCACAAGTGGCTTGTAAATAAGCCCCTTTGTGTTTTGCTTGCTTGTGAATGGAAAGGAGTGATGTGCTCATTATTGATCTCATTTCAGCAGACACTCTTTCTTTTGCTCTGCGCCTCCTCTGCTTCATCACATCTCCTACACAACAGAACTGCTCTTTTACTTAATTAGCACTAATAGTTGTGCTTTCAACTGAATACTGTTTGCTGCTGTTGCTTTCTAAATACAATGTCTACAGGGTAATTGTGCATTCATTGCAATGAGGATTAAAGCATTTTGTCACATGAGTTTGAGCGGAAATATTTTGTCATGAAATAAACATTTGTGTGAATTACACAACCTAGGTTTATGTTTTGTTTATCACAGTCTTAGTGTTTCACAGTAATGCCATGTTTCACAAGCTGCTCTGAGCTTGTTTTTTAGGCCACAAGATAAACGTTTCAGGAATAGAGTTGAATATGTAAGTTTTCGTTCATTGAAGCGCCCGGGCAGTGCTTTTATTTATGAAGAGGTGAAGTGTGAGGATAGAGCAGACGTGTTAGTTTAGAGCGGAGGAGCACGCCGCTGACCTTCTGAGAACGGCAGACATGCTCAGAACATGTGAAGCAAAATACTGAGGGGCATATTCTCAAGGAGTCATCGCCGATTTATCGGCACTTTAGCGCCACTAAAGTGGCGATAGACTTAACGCACTATTCTCAAGCTGGTGCAAACTGCCGATATCGCCAGTTTCCCAGCGATATCCTCCGCAAAAAACATTGACACGGATGAGAGCGACAACTAACACAAATGATATGCAGAGTAGGCATAGAGAACACCACTTCGCGATATTCTCAACGACCAGCCAGATCCGCGATGCGACCCAAAAACAGGCGATAAGGCGCGTTAGCAGCAGGGATTTAACACCTGCCTTTTACTGGTGTAAAGCAGGACGACAACCTGCAGCATGAAAGGGAGCCCAGCCCAGAGCCACATCTGAAGACCAACACATGTCATGGAGCTACTGACCATGCAGCTCGGAGACCCAAGAGGGCCACAACACCCACCGCCACCACCCCCAGGACCCCCCCCCCCGGACTACCACCGAGGCAGCGCAGAACAAGACAGCTGACCTTCCCAAAATTGCATGGCCCCTCAGCCACACAATTGCAGAATGTGGGGAGAGGTGGGAACCAAGTATGTGTGAAGGAGGCAAGTCACCCATGAATAAGAATGTACTCAATGCCAAGTGTGGCGGTGATGAGCTGGACAGACTACAGTATGCAGAGCACAGACATGTCCATGTGGACATATACTGCTGGTGTTTGTAGTGTTGTGGACAGTGGACGCAACCATGTTACCTCAGGCAGTGGGGAAGACCCCGGTCATGTATCCGTGTCGCCCCCCCCGTAAGCATAAGCGGAGTGGGCTGGTCCGGCGTACGACAGGCCAGCGTAGGAGTGTGAATAAATAGGCCGGGGCTCTGGGCGTGGTTCACTTCCCGGATGGCCAACGCGTCTGCCAGGGAGGCGCCCCTCACCCTGCCACGAGTCTGCCGCCATTACCGCCAGCCTCCTCAGCCGATCGCTGGCGTCCGCGACACAGGCCCCCAGCGCACCCAGCGGCACAGCACCGCGGAGTTATGTGTGTGCTGACTACTGTCTGCGGCCTACACTGCGGTCAGCAGGGCCCTCAAATCAAATTCAATCCTGACCTGCGAGGACACGCCATCATCTCTGGCTGCACACCCGCTGAGCGCTTCAGGTGCCACCAACTCAGTGCACCACAAGTCATCGTCACGTGGCTGTGGGCCCTTGCTGACCGCTGCCTCCGGCCTACACTGCGGTCAGCAGGGCTCTCAAATCAAATCCAATCCTGACCTGCGAGGACACGCCATCATCTCTGCCTGCACACCCGCTGAGCGCTTCAGGTGCCACCAACTCAGTGCACCACAAGTCATCGCCACGTGGCTGTGGGCCCTTTCTGACCGCTGCCTCTGGCCTACACTGCAGTCAGCAGGGCTCACAATTCAAATTGAGACTTGATTTATTAATGGCGCAGTCCAGTAGGCAACAGACATTGCTATCAGTGTGGCCCGCCCTTACGATGCATCATCGCAGGCTGCGCACCCGCTGAGCGCTTGAGGTGCCACCGACTCAGTGCACCACAACACATGTACCCTTTATGATTGAGTTTTGTGCTGTGGACAGCTGACGCGACAATGTCGCCTCAGGCAGTGGGGAAGACCTGGGACGATGATGATGAATATGAGGCAGGTGTACCACACCCCACTGCAGCTGCAGCGGAAATATCCCGAAGGGACACAATGATTAACAATCACTGCACATGAGCACGCTCATCTCTGGTGCCCCTACCTCAGTGCACCACAAGTCATGGACCCTTTATGTTTGAATCTCTTGTGTGTGATTTCAGATCTGGTGCCCCTACCTCAGTGCACTGCAAGTCATGGACCCTTTATGATTGAATCTGTGTGTGTAATACGAAGATCACTGTTCTAGTTGTTGCCAGCACCAACCACTCCCTGAGTGCTGGCTTACACTCACCCCACACTCATCCAGCACAGGCGTCACTGGACATGTGACCCTGGCAATAAAAAGTGACCGGGCGCACGTGCCCGTAGCCAGTTCCACTATCTAAGTGTGTCCTTGTGGTCATTATGTATGCATGATAGGCCAGGGCCCTACCACCTTACCTTGTGCTGTGGACTGTGGACGCAACCATGTCACCTCAGGCAGTGTCTAAGACCTTGGACACGTAGCTCTGTCGTCCCCCCCTGTAAGCGTAAGCAGAGTGGGCTGGGCCGGCATACGCCAGGCCAGCGTAGGGGTGTGAAGGATATGCCCGGGGCTCTGGGCGTGGTTTGGTTCTGGCCTGGACAAGGAAGTAACTAATGCGTGTGACTCTGTTGTAGTGTCGGCACCACCCTGCCCGCAATCGACAATGTTGCAATGTAGCATGCACCCTGAGGGCGGGCTCGCACGAACAGAGAAATGAAGGAGCTCAAGACCGCTCGGGGTCTTGGCTCATACATGCCAAGTGTTGTGTGTATCTGTAATGCCGCAGCAAGAGCCAAATGCCAAGACCTACTTGCAGCGCGAGTTCAGCCACGCATGGACTCTACATGTGTCCGCCCTATCCTTACCATAGGCCTACACTGACGTGGCCACCCACCTTCATCGGACAACATCACAGTGTGGTTGTCAGGCTTGTGGACATGCGCAGAGAGGCATGACAATGGTGTGCCATAGGAGTGCAAGTGATGCAACCGCGCTGCGCGCACAAGTAAATAGGCTCGGGGGAGGGAGGAGCAGCTGTGAGGCAATGTAACACGCAGTGATGCCGCACATTTGTCACATGCAAGACATGTCAAACATGAATCCCAAAGTCGCACACATCCCACCCCCAACAAGCCACTTCACATTTCCTGAATGCAAGCAGATGATACACTAACATAAGGGATGAAAGCTCCTTTGTTTAAACTATCAGGCGGAAGCACATCTGTACCTCCGACCTCAGAATTGCATGTGCCCGGCACCCCCTGACAGATACTATAGCAGCTGATGTCGACTCCCACACTACGCACAGCCCGACGAAAGACCAACGTATACACACCCCACACACAGAAGTCCTTGCTCGAAGTTATCTTGCATGGAATGGCCTTCACACTTACTCCCACACCATCCCAGGCGTACAACCGTTGCACACTAAAACAACTCATTGATCCGAGCTGTGGAATTTCATCCACAGAACTGGCGCAGGTCAGAACAGTGCCGCTTCAACCAGAGCCACTAACGCAATGGCAGAACATCCCGGACACATGCACAACCCCTGTCACGTGGAACTGTACCGTGCATGTATGCTGCATTTACTGGGGGTACTGCCATTGGCAGTGCTGCAGATCAGTTACCGGCTAAGCTTCCGCCTTGCCAACGTTACCTGCGTTCAGCCTGTGTTGCATTGTCGATCGTGCATATTCGAGTGGTCCATGGATGTCTGCCTATCCAACAGGACAGTAGCTGAACTGGATTTTGACATGTGTGTGCGCCCCCTGTTGGCCCACGACCAGGAGTGTCACTGTGATACCCGTTTATGGGATGCCTTGATACTTGGCATACATGCTGGTAGCTGGACCTGGGAAATTGCACAACTCCTCGTGTGCAGTGACCACATTGAACTGCTCCCCTATTGGGCTGTAGTGATAATTGGTGAAAGGGGGTGGACGCAGCACATCTGTCCAGACCTGCTAATGGATGGCCTCGCCGTCCTGTTTGATGAAGTCGACAACGAGCTCATGTTGGAAATGATAGCCTACTGAAGCTACAATCGCTTTTATGGACGAGTAACTACGTACCTGCTGCCAAAACAGATTGGAACCCATTGCACATGTCCCAACACCTTGTTGCATCTTGGAGATCTGGTCACATATCCCACGACAACAGTGGACATGGCTGCATTCGCCTGGACTCCGAATACATGAGCGGACAACAACGCCGAACAACACACACCTGTGGAAGGTGAGGCACTCCCTCGGAGTGGTCAGCGGCGCTTGGCAACGTTCCTCATTCTGACATACTGCTGCATTGGTCTGCATGTTGTGGCACTAATCTTGACCATACTGACACGCATATGCTAATAAAGTCTATGCACCTTCACTTGTATTCAACTGTGATGAGTGTTGGCTTGAATGACAATGTGTGTCTCACTGCCTATCTGGGTCACGGCCATACATGCGCACTGATAGCATTACCCAGGGAGTACCTTTTTGTGGAATCACTGTCCCTACATTCATCCATACTTTCTTACTTGATTGAGCATAGCCATGACACATCTGTGTGAATTAGAATGTTTTATTCACATTCAGTGGAGTGTTGAAGCTGGACCAGTACAGGGCCATGCAAACCCCACTTTGCAATGTTGCCCCGTGGATGGCCAGCCGGAGTCCTTTAGGGATTGACAAGTTCATCGGGAGTAGAAGACTTCAGTCCGCAGTGTGCTTGCTGTGTAATTGGTAACCAAACCAAATATGGCAGTCCATGTCGAGGTCCAAGGTGAGTGTCGCTGAGTGTATCGGGGGACAGTGGAAGGTGTTATTCCAGGGCATGATGCAGAGGGCAGAACCAAGCTGAAACAGGCCTTATGGCGGAGATGAATGCTACCACTTCATTCTTACCACAAAGCCCCATTCATCATCATCTCCGTCCTCTGATGTGTCCGGTGCCTCACATGCGGGTGGTGGTGTTTTGTCTGCATCACTGTGTGGCAGTGACACATCAGGGGCCGGAGGTGGAATGTCTGCCGCAGTGTGTGGCACTGACACTTCAGGGGGCGGAGATGTGGATGGAGTAGTAGCAGCAGCATTCATCCGCGCCAGGCCTTGTGGTGGCAATGCCATGACGAGGATCTGCAGGGTATGGAGGATCACAGCTACATCTGACTGGTGTGCAGCCGTGGCAAACATTCTTTCCACCTGCATCCGCTCCAAGCTCAGCAAAACCAAAGGGGATGATGGACGGAGTGTTGAACATTGCAAGCACTCACCCCCAGTCAACTGATCTGGGTTTAATCCATCATCATTCTTTAGCTCACTCCGCCACCCCAGTTCAGACATGGCCATATGCAAATCAGTCTGACCCTGTGCCTCATGGGAATAGTCCAGCCCGAACTGCCAAGCCATGTCTTCCCTGGACCGGAAACAAGCATCCCGGGACCGGTTTCTGGCTTACAGCCGTCATCAGCCAGGCTATCTTGAATCCAGTGGCAAAGTGAGCAAGGGACCCACGTCTGGGCATCCCCTGCCAACTTAGGGCAAACATAGCAAAACCAAAGGGGATGATGGACGGAGTGTTGAACATTGCAAGCACTCACCCCCAGTCAACTGATCTGGGTTTAATCCATCATAATTCTTTAGCTCACTCCGCCACCCCAGTTCAGACATGGCCATATGCAAATCAGTCTGACCCTGTGCCTCATGGGAACAGTCCAGCCCGAACTGCCAAGCCATGTCTTCCCTGGACCGGAAACAAGCATCCCGGAACCAGTTTCTGGCTTACAGCCGTCATCAGCCAGGCTATCTTGAATCCAGTGGCAAAGTGAGCAAGGGACCCACGTCTGGGCATACCCTGCCAACTTAGGGCAAACATAGCAAAACCAAAGGGGATGATGGATGGAGTGTTGAACATTGCAAGCACTCACCCCCAGTCAACTGATCTGGGTTTAATCCATCATCATTCTTTAGCTCACTCCGCCACCCCAGTTCAGACATGGCCATATGCAAATCAGTCTGACCCTGTGCCTCATGGGAACAGTCCAGCCCAAACTGCCAAGCCATGTCTTCCCTGGACTGGAAACAAGCACCCCGGGACCGGTTTCTGGCTTACAGCCATCATCAGCCAGGCTATCTTGAATCCAGTGGCAAAGTGAGCAAGGGACCCACGTCTGGGCATACCCTGCCAACTTAGGGCAAACATAGCAAAACCAAAGGGGATGATGGACGGAGTGTTGAACATTGCAAGCACTCACCCCCAGTCAACTGATCTGGGTTTAATCCATCATCATTCTTTAGCTCACTCCGCCACCCCAGTTCAGACATGGCCATATGCAAATCAGTCTGACCCTGTGCCTCATGGGAACAGTCCAGCCCGAACTGCCAAGCCATGTCTTCCCTGGACCGGAAACAAGCATCCCGGGACCGGTTTCTGGCTTACAGCCGTCATCAGCCAGGCTATTTTGAATCCAGTGGCAAAGTGAGCAAGGGACCCACGTCTGGGCATACCCTGCCAACTTAGAACAAACATAGCAAAACCAAAGGGGATGATGGACGGAGTGTTGAACATTGCAAGCACTCACCCCCAGTCAACTGATCTGGGTTTAATCCATCATCATTCTTTAGCTCACTCCGCCACCCCAGTTCAGACATGGCCATATGCAAATCAGTCTGACCCTGTGCCTCATGGGAACAGTCCAGCCCGAACTGCCAAGCCATGTCTTCCCTGGACCGGAAACAAGCATCCCGGGACTGGTTTCTGGCTTACAGCCGTCATCAGCCAGGCTATCTTGAATCCAGTGGCAAAGTGAGCAAGGGACCCACGTCTGGGCATACCCTGCCAACTTAGGGCAAACATAGCAAAACCAAAGGGGATGATGGACGGAGTGTTGAACATTGCAAGCACTCACCCCCAGTCAACTGATCTCGGTGTAATCCATCATCATTCTTTAGCTCACTCCGCCACCCCAGTTCAGACATGGCCATATGCAAATCAGTCTGACCCTGTGCCTCATGGGAACAGTCCAGCCCAAACTGCCAAGCCATGTCTTCCCTGGACCGGAAATAAGCATCCCGGGACCGGTTTCTGGCTTACAGCCGTCATCAGCCAGGCTATCTTGAATCCAGTGGCAAAGTGAGCAAGGGACCCACATCTGGGCATACCCTGCCAATTTAGGGCAAACATAGCAAAACCAAACGGGATGATGGACGGAGTGTTGAACATTGCAAGCACTCACCCCCAGTCAACTGATCTGGGTTTAATCCATCATCATTCTTTAGCTCACTCCGCCACCCCAGTTCAGACATGGCCATATGCAAATCAGTCTGACCCTGTGCCTCATGGGAACAGTCCAGCCCGAACTGCCAAGCCATGTCTTCCCTGGACCGGAAACCAGCATCCCGGGACCGGTTTCTGGCTTACAGCCGTCATCAGCCAGGCTATCTTGAATCCAGTGGCAAAGTGAGCAAGGGACCCACGTCTGGGCATACCCTGCCAACTTAGGGCAAACATAGCAAAACCAAAGGGGATGATGGACGGAGTGTTGAACATTGCAAGCACTCACCCCCAGTCAACTGATCTGGGTTTAATCCATCATCATTCTTTAGCTCACTCCGCCACCCCAGTTCAGACATGGCCATATGCAAATCAGTCTGACCCTGTGCGTCATGGGAACAGTCCAGCCCAAACTGCCAAGCCATGTCTTCCCTGGACCGGAAACAAGCATCCCGGGACCGGTTTCTGGCTTACAGCCGTCATCAGCCAGGCTATCTTGAATCCAGTGGCAAAGTGAGCAAGGGACCCACGTCTGGGCATACCCTGCCAACTTAGGGCAAACATAGCAAAACCAAAGGGGATGATGGACGGAGTGTTGAACATTGCAAGCACTCACCCCCAGTCAACTGATCTGGGTTTAATCCATCATCATTCTTTAGCTCACTCCGCCACCCCAGTTCAGACATGGCCATATGCAAATCAGTCTGACCCTGTGCCTCATGGGAACAGTCCAGCCCGAACTGCCAAGCCATGTCTTCCCTGGACCGGAAACAAGCATCCTGGGACCAGTTTCTGGCTTACAGCCGTCATCAGCCAGGCTATCTTGAATCCAGTGGCACAGTGAGCAAGGGACCCACGTCTGGGCATACCCTGCCAACTTAGGGCAAACATAGCAAAACCAAAGGGGGTGATGGACGGAGTGTTGAACATTGCAAGCACTCACCCCCAGTCAACTGATCTGGGTTTAATCCATCATCATTCTTTAGCTCACTCCGCCACCCCAGTTCAGACATCTCTTCCTTGAGTGACTTTGCAACTTGTACATTTGCAATTTTTTTCTGCTTGTATTTCTTTTGTAACGCATGTAATCCAAAGTCCTTATGTAACGCTACTGGTTCTTTTGTAAAGCGCTCTGACACCTTTGGGTAATGTTCGCTATGTTCGCATTTCTTTTGTAACTCATGTAATTCAAAGTCCTTATGTAACGCAACTGGTTCTTTTGTAAAGCGCTCTGACACCTTTGGGTAATGTTCGCGCTATATAAAATCGCATTAAATAAATCAAATAAAATAAAATAAATAAATATGCAAATCAGTCTGACCCTGTGCCTCATGGGAACAGTCCAACCCGAACTGCCAAGCCATGTCTTCCCTGGACCGGAAACAAGCATCCCGGGACCGGTTTCTGGCTTACAGCCGTCATCATTCTCCTTATGTGTCCCAACTCCCGGCTGACATCGCTGGAGCCACTCTGACTAGACAGTTGTTCTTGGCTCAGAGTCATGACTCCAGCGAAATCAGCCATGGATTGTTGGAGAGCATGGAGCGGACAGTGGGTGTCCGTTAGTGACTGTAAGTCATCCCTGATGGGTCTTAGACACCCACGTATGGCATCTAGTTTGGTTGACATGAGTTCGGACCCCACCCGCAGCTGGTCAGCCATCTTCTCCTGGCACCCGAACACATGGCGTTGGTATGCCATGTGTTGGTCGTGGGGGTCCTGGGAGACAGCCGTGGTGGTGGGTGCTTCCTGCTGTGTGGTCTGTGCAGGGGGTGGGGTCTCATCGATGCAGCTGGGCTGCCCTGCTGCTGGAGGTGGGGTGCCGGAGCTGTCCATGATCTGTTGGAGGGCGTCGGTGTAGGTGTTGGTGTGGTCCTCTTCATCATCAGTGCTGGGTTGTTGGGTCTGCTCTGCAGGAGGTGTTGATTCTCCCTCTGCAATGTGCAGGGGAGATGCAGATTGACATTGTGTTTACATGTATGTTCACGCATTGTACAAGTTTACATACAGACTGCATGACAATGTACATTGTGACTGTTTGTGAGGAGATGCCAATTTGATGCGGGACAGTTGACATTTCTGCACCATCAGGGATGTGAGGGTGTACTTGTACATTATCATCTCACAGTTTCCTGCTATGCCACATGCGAATGGCCATTTTCTACACACAAGCAGCAGCAGTTGTGTCCTCTGTTCTGTTGTGTGAATGTTGCAGTTTGTACCACATTGTTGTCAATGTTGAGGTGCTATGATTCTTATGTGTGTGTGCTGCATTGTGGGTGAGTTGCCCCGTCAGCTCTGATTTGGCTGGCCCTTAACCCTTTCAGGCAGTGTGCCTATCACTTCTGTGCTTATACAGTGCTGAGATGTTGCGGACTTAGGTAAATTGGTCTCTTGTTCGGAGTTGTGATTCTTGGGCATGGTTTGTCCGCAGATGTGCTATACTTAATTGTGCATGTGTGCCACTGTGCCCATCTCCCCCCGTCCCCCCAGTCCCTGGTCGTTACTCACCCTGTTGCTGTTGGGGTAGGTCATGTTGTGCAGTGTCCGGTCCCCCAAATCCTGCCACCGTCTCCCCAATGATGGTCCCAGTCTGGTCCTCCGTGGGGCTTGTGGGGTTCTGGTTGTCTTCTGTACTTGCTCCGGCTACCTCCATGGTGCTTCGCGGTTGTTTGTGTCTTGGTTGAGTTTTTGTTTGCCGCTTTTATAGTGGTTTTTCCCGCCTGACTTGTGTGATTTTCAGGCCTGGCGCTGCTTATCATGGAATTTTTTATTGCAGTAGGGCACATCGCAACTTTTTTCACGTTCGGGTTTAGATTTTTATCGCCGTCCAGGTAATTTTATCGCAGACATTTGACGCGTTGTCGGGAGACTATCGCATGTTACCGCCGTGTTGGGAATACGACGTTAACACGGAGTTATTTTCCCGCGATAGACGGAGATGTGAAAAATTGTGTTAACATATTTTGGCGAAGATTATCGCACGTTCTTGAAAATATCCCCCTGAGTGTAAATGGTAAATGAACTCGCAAAGTGTGTGGGCTATGAAGAAATAGCACCATTTTCGGGGTCTGGCCAAATGAACAGAAGGTGAGTCAGTTGTAATCTACTTCCGGATTGGGCAAATTAGCACCAACAAAAGAAGATAAAACATACCCAATTTCAGGGCTTAATTTGTCAAATAATAAGCGCCTGTACACAAAGAGACCCCCAGTCAGCGCTGCCGAATGTCAACATTGCTGAATAATGGGACTGCGCAATCTTAACTCCACCTCATGCTCCTTTCATCCACCACCATACACTCCTTGCCCCTTTATCTCACTCTTGCAGGTTCCTTTTCTTCTGTGCTTTCTAAATTTGTCACAGTTTTCCCATCTTTTCTTCATCCTTCTTTCCTCTTTTTGTGCTTTTGCCTCTCTCTTGCTCTGGATCAAAGACTTTTGAGGAAAAATAAGTGCCAGTGGGCCCCACCTGCAACCACGGGCTCAAATTAAGCACTGTCCAATTTCAAATACCAACGACGTTCTTTATCTGCAAAGGGCTAGAGCATGCCTTTAAAGATTAAATTAATTTTTGTGTTCCAACTTTACATAATTTCCCTCTGTAAATAAAACAGATCAGGCTGTCGAACAATATGGCACATAACCCACAAAACCAAGTGATAACCTGAAAAGTCACCTTTATTATGATAGGTCTGCAGTTCAAATGAACAATAGAATAGATGAATTTAAAACCCAGCCACAGTAATACAAATCTGCAAAACTCACACCACCAAACATCCCTTCTTCGTCTTCCATCTCACACCTGTTCCTTGCTACATCAAGCTCACTCACAAGAACCTCAAACATCTCAAACCATCCCCACCTTACCCTGCTCAAAGTCCCCGAACTTCTGGCCCAGACCCTCGCCTGTGCCCTCCCTCCCCCCGGGGTGTGTAAGCTCGCATGTGACTCACCAGCCCCTGCAAACTACCGCCAACCAGGAAAACCCTGAACAGATGTTTTCCGCTCTCCACCCCTAACGCCCATCACCACTTAAAGTGATCAAAATATTCTATTTAATTTCATAACCTCATCAACACTATAACATTTTACCTAAGAAATGTGCCGTCTACCTCAGCTCCCAAAAACCTATATGCATTGCCAGACAACGATATAAATAGGACTCCTCCTTGATTTTAGCATGTGAAATTACTGGAATTCCCACATTCAAACAAAAATCTTTCATCGTCCTGTTCAATTGTTTTCCTGGCTTTGTCCTATGGGCTTATTGGCACACTTCCATACCCTTCTGGGCACAAACTTGGTACAGACAATATGTGGTCCTGACCAAAGCCTCTTCTTGTGCATCCATTGTATTCCCCACCGTTCCTTTCACCATCTCCTTCCCCTTGGTGATAACCCCATTTCGTACCTCCAGACTATTCTGCTTGCCTACTTCTTCATATGAAGATTTAGTGGGTACATCCTCATTGAAGACAGACTTGCTGTATTTTAAAAAAAATAATCCTTCATGAATTCTGCCCCAAACATAATCGTGGGTACCATCCTCATGATCTGATGCGGTATTGCTTTCTTTTTCGCGGGCCAGTGTGCGCTTCTGGTAATGCGCTCCTGCTGGTGTACAATCAGCACTGCACAGGATGCCGACCTAGGTTGTGCTGTGACAGCAACCTCACTTGTCCTTGCTGCTATGAGAGGCCCACCACCCTGTCCACTGCCCTTCCCCCAAAACTATGACGCTCATGCTTCACATGCAACTCCTCACAGTCGCATCCACCACTCGTCCTGCACTAGTGGCCCGCCTTTCACCGCACAGTACCGCCACTTCTGTGTGCTGCTAGCATCAGCAGGTAAACTCATCAGACATGGTGTCCGCTGAGCTCCCGCTCTGACTTGTGCTGTATTACTGTCCCACCCACATTCCTCACAAGAACCCTATCTCTGTCATACTCATAGCCACCTGCTTTTTTGAGTGGGCCAAACCCGCCCAAGCCAATTGGTCTCTACCGGCAACTCACAGCATATGCAAAGCTTCCTGAACTGCTTCGCTCTGCTCTATACTTCTAAAGACACCCAAAAAGAACCGCCGCTCCACTAGTGCACAAACAGCTGTACACCTAAAACTATCCACTCTTCTAATACCTGCTCCCAAAATACTACCTTTAGAAAGAAATTGCTACTAAAATGGGTCAAAGATACCCAATTGATCCCCTCTCTAACCTATGCTATGAATCAGCCTTCCCAGCTGCTTCTGACCTATCCTCTGCCCTTTGGCAGTGTCACACACCCCAAGAAGGGGAGACAGTCTTTGCTCCTCACAGGCACTCACAATCTCTGTGGCTAAATACACAGCTTAAATTGATGCTTTTGAGTGTTTACTGTTAGGTTTGCAATTTAGAGGGAGAGGATGCGGTGTAACGGCCTGAGCTGGTGACTTCGGAGTCGGTTTGAACTAGGGGGGTCATTATGATAGCGGGTGGTTCGCCCCCGCCGGGCTGGCGGTAGCCACCACCGGCCCGGCGGGGGCGAACCGCCCGCCATCCACACCAGAAAGACCCCCCGCCATATTATGATGGCTGGGGGGTCCACGGCGGACAGAAAGACCGTCCGCCACTTTTCCGCCGGTCGACTCGTCGACCGGGCGGAAAACATGCATAATATGGTGGCGGTGTCTGCAAGACACCGCCATCCATATTATGATGATGGCGGAAAGCAGCCCTTCCATGGCGGCGTTGCCGCCATGGAAAGGCATGTGGTCTTTGCTGTTGGGGGCCCGTAGCGGGCCACCAGGATGTAGGAGGGGTGGGGGGTGCACATGGGGGGTACCTATGGTAGCCCCCTGCATTGGCATGGACAAAGTGACAGGCACCGCGCGGTGCCTATCACCTTGTGCATGTCAATGCACAACGTGCGCTGTGAGCACCGCCCGCCATAATGCTGGGAATAGGGGATGCCACCGCCACGGTGGCAGTGGCATCATAATTGCAGGGGCGGGACCGCCACACCTATAGCGGACGGTCCCTTTGGCCGTTGCGGTGTCCACCCACCATCGTAATGACCCTCTAGGTTTGCGTCTCGGTGTCAGTGTCAACTTCCTGTGATTCTGAGCAAATCACGTAATCTCCTCACCTACAATTGAGTGCCTTAGCGCTTTAGAAATCCTTGATTTATTTATAGTTAGCCTAGACTTTTGTTTTAAAAAAACTTAAGTCTTAAAAATACACATATTCATAATACATTGAGGGGCTTTTAGTAAACCCACCTCATCTGTTCAAGTGTAGGGGTGGGTTGAACTAGCAGAATCTGACTCAGCTGAATTCTACGGAGTTACATAAAAGCTCTGTGAGATTCCATGGAGTCCGCCGACAGGCAGAAATAGGCATGTTGTGCTGCTTGTGCTGTGATTTAGTGCCACTAGCGCGTTTTGCACTGCATAAATCAGCACGAATGGTACCATGCGGTGCACCAGAGAGCGCAGCTACTGGAGTTGATTCTGCTGCCACTTGAGTAGATTTTCTACTAGAGCGGCAGCATTCTGACTGCAAACGGTTGTGACCGCCCGTGATCACCCATGTTGGAAAATTATCACTGATGTCCTCCTAGCGACTGGAAACTGCGCTAGGCGATGCCAAATCTCACTTGCCAACTTACCGGTCTGGAGCAACGCAAGAGAAAATATTCTGTGCGACAATTGCCGAGATTTGGCTGAAACTCTGCATTACAAGAGTAACGTGGAGTCGTCAAAGTTCCGCCCATCCGTATTCAAGTGGTGTTTGCTTTTTGCTTCCACCTGCCACAGTATGCAGCAAGGGGCACACGGTTTGCCCACATGAGCCACAGGCTGTCTTTGTCTGTGAGTGACAGCATCTTCAAGTCAGTTCAGGCCATTTCTTTCTAATCTTTCTCTCATCTCACTATGATTTTGTCATCTGTGTTTGCTTCCCAACCTTCGAGTGGATCTTGGGGACAGACTGTAGCATGATAGCCCAGATTACAGAAGCATGAAAAGCAGAAAACTAGGGCCATGTGAGGAGTACACGTTTCTCTGTGCAGGTACACAGCTCAGGAGTGCTTCACTGTGCTATGAGCAGGGTTTGCTGCTCTCCCACAGTAGAAGAAAATGCATGACTTTGCTGCTGTGATTTAATCATAGTGAAAACTAAAACCTCATTATTTAAACTGATTTCTGCAACATTTATTTATGTATTCTTTGCTGTTAATTTAAAGTCGGTATTACCAACCGAACCATTTCAAGATAGAGGACACATTTCACCCCAATATAGATTCTACTGGTTTTGAAATGCTTGTTGCCTTTCTTTTTCTAAGACACTGCCAGCATCATAGTTACTTTCTCTTTTAGTGTATATGTGTCAAACTTGGAGGATTTGTTTTAGTAGTGTGTTCTTTCTACTTTAGCATCTCCATATCTTGTCTCTCTAACATTCTAGCTCCCTCCCATTACCTCTCCCTCTTTCACACCATACTGCTTTCTTTCTCTCTCTTCCCTACCACCATCTCCCTTCCTCACTATACAATCCCTCTTCCTCCATCACTCATTTCTCCTCTCCTTCTCTCTCTCTCTCATTCTCCTACCAACCCTTATTTTTGTTTCTCATCAGATCATTTCCATCCACCTGAATTTTTTTTGTTGTCTTAGCAAGCACTTTGAATGCTTTTTATTCAGGGCTCAATCAGAAATACATTTCTTCCCTCATAATTTGAAATCATCTCGTACAGACTCTTAGATTCACAGATTTTACAGAGTGTGTCGTAAATTGGTCATTTTGTGTTTTTCAAAAGAAGTAGTGTGGCTGTGCTGTATACATCACAATTACTACCCCTGTGAACTTGGCCCACCCCATCTGACACATGTTTGCCTTTTCTCTACATCTTCCTTGCTCGCTTTTCCTCTTTGTTCTGTCTCGCTGTCTCCATCTCACACTCTCTACCTTTTTTTTCTCTCCCATTCTCTCTCCCCTTTTTTCATCTCTCATTTGTTTACTCTTTCCCTTATTCTTTTTGTCTCTGTCCCCTCTCTGTCTTGCTTCTTTGCTCTCTGAGGTGCGCAGTCAAAATATAGATTTTTTTATATCGACCTACACTAATATCGAGTTTTTAATATCGTAGGGACAGAATATCGATGTCAAGAATATCGGTGACCAGAATATCGACCTTAAGGTAAGTAATATCGTTTTTTTTTATATCGAAGTAAGTAATATCGAAGTAAGTAATATCGAAGTAAGTAATATCGAAGTAAGTAATATCGTTAGCAAAAATATCGTTGTTAATAATATCGATATTTATATTAGTGTTATGTATTTTAGTATGTATTTTATATGCAGGCGCGGTCGGTGGAGGAGTGCCGGTCGGGCGGTGATGTGGGGCGGGGGAGGGGCAGGGTGGGGGGTAGTAAACTACGGATTAAGGCCTAATACGGGTAAGTAAACATTGAAATAAATAAAACGAATTTCGTTGTGAGCGCTGCATTGCCAAATGCGATGCAGTGCGCGCAACGAAATTCGTTTTATTTATTTCAATGTTTACTTACCTGTATTAGGCCTTAATCCGTAGTTTACTACCCCCCACCCTGCCCCTCCCCACCCCACGTCACCGCCCGACCGGCACTCCTCCACCGACCGCGCCTGTTTATATGTATGTTTAACATTTTTTGTAATGTATTTTTATTATTTTTAAATATATGTATTAAATGTTTAGAAATGAGTAATTTTTTTAAAGAAAATTTTGCGTTTTAGTATCAGAGCGGGTTGTGAGTTTATAGGGGAATAGGGTGGGAAGTAATTTAATTATAATTAATTAATATGTTTTTATTTATTGTTATCGATTATTAATTTATTGTTAATTAAATATTAATTGGCAATTCATTTTTTTTAATTGTTTACTTTATCATTATATTAATTATAATTAAAAAAATTTTTATTTATTGTTATTGTTAATTATTTATTGTTAATTAAAATTAATTATTAATTGGTAATTAATTTTTATTCATTGATTAATTGATAATTAAATTAATTATGTTAATTTTTATGTGTAGCGGGTTGTGGGTTTATAGGGGAATAGGGTGGGAAGTAATTTAATTATAATTAATTAATTAATATTGTTTTATTTATTGTTATTGATAATAAATGTATTGTTAATTAATTATTAATTCGTAATTAATTTGTATTAATTGATTAATTTATAATTATATTAATTATAATTAATTTATTATTTTTATTTATTGTTATTGTTAATTAATTTATTGTTAATTTATTATTAATTGGTAATTAATTTTTATTAATTGATTAATTGATAATTAAATTAATTGTGTTCTTTTTATGTGTAGCGGGTTGTAAGTTTATGGGGGAATAAGGTGGGAAGTAATTTAATGTTATTTAAGTAAATATTAATTTAATTTTATTGGTATTTATTATACATTTTTTAGTTAATTAATTATTAATATGTTATTTATTTTACAAAAATTATTTAATTAATAAGTATGTTAATTTAACCCCTATGCTATCCTACATTTTCCACACTGTTACACTCACTGGAGATGGAATAGTAATTTTAACCCCTACGCTATCCAACACTTTCACTACTGTTGCACTCACTGGAGTGGGAATAGTAATTTTTACCCCTACGCTATCCAACACTTTCCCTACTGTTGCACTCAATGGAGTGGGAATAGTAATTTTTAGCCCTACGCTATCCAACCTACCTAAGCCTACCCTTCTCTCTTAGACAGATCCCGGACCTACTTACTTTTAGGAGGAGTCTAAAAAGATGGCTCTTTCAGCTGTAAGCTTCGCTGTAGTGGAATGCTTTGTTTGATGTTATGTGGTCTCTGTTCCTAAGCGCCGGGACACTCCAGGGAGTAGCCGTGCGCTTTATAAATATTAGATAACATAACATAACAACACTTTCCCTACTGTTGCACTCACTGGAGTGAGAATAGTAATTTTAACCCCTACGCTATCCAACACTTTCCCTACTGTTGCACTCTCTGGAGTGGGAATAGTAATTTTTACCCCTACGCTATCCAACACTTTCCCTACTGTTGCACTCCCTGGAGTGGGAATAGTAATTTTAACCCCTACGCTATCCAACACTTGCCCTACTTTTGCACTCACTGGAGTGGGAATAGTAATTTTTACCCCTACGCTATCCAACACTTTCCCTACTGTTGCACTCACTGGGGTGGGAATAGTAATTTTTACCCCTACGCTATCTAACATTTTCCCCTACTGTTGCACTGTTTGGAGTTGGAATAGTAATTTTATTACCTCCGCTATCTAATATTTTTTGTATTATTTTAGTTAATGTAGTATATAATTAATTTTAAAAAGATTAAAAATAATTTTAATTTTTTTAATTTGTTATATATATTTATTTAACTTTTATTTATATTATTGTTTTATGTGTATAGATGTATTTTTAATTTAATATGATATTTTTTGAAAAATTATAAGTTAATAAAATAATTTTAAAAATTATTAGTAAGTATATATATTATATGTATGTTTAATTTATTTTTACATTACATATATATTACTTATAATTTTTAAACATTTTAAAATATTTTTAACTATGTTTATTTTAATTATATGTATTATTTACTTTATTTTACATTATTTTTTTACTTAAATAAAAACGATATTTTTAACAACGATATTTTTGACATCGATATTTTTTTCTCGATATTTTTGTACTTACCATAATGTAGATAGGATGTCGATATTCTTGACTTCGATATTCTTCCGTCGATATTTCTGTAGGTCGATATTCTGACCTTCGATATTTTGTCAGTGATTCCCTCTCTGATGCTTTATCACACTCTTCCTCTCTCTATCATGCTTCACCTCATTTGTCCCTCTTTCCCCTGCTTTCTTTACTTCCTGTGTTTTTCCTCTTTCTTTCTGCTTTTCTCCCTTCCCTATCTACCCATTTGCATTGCTCTTTTCCTCATTCATTCTCTCTCCCAAACTTGCTTACTGTTGCGTAAACTGGGACTCGGGCCCAGGTCTACAAGCTTTGGCTTCCCTACCCAGGGGTGCCTGGACTGAGTTCAGTGCATGATCACTAAAGCAGGGGAGTCCAGGTTATAATAGCCCCACAAAACCCAATGAGCATTCCTGGGCTGTGGGGTTCATGCTTTCTTGGTTAATAGCAGTACCATAAAGGGTTCAGTAGCGCAGTGGTAATTCAAACTCAATTTTGTTCTTAAGAATAGCACACTCAAGCACTCTACTACGAAAAGACACCATGTACATTTAAAAGTGTTTTATTTCAACAGACTCATCCTGTTGCTTAGAACAAGAGTAATAACCTCAAAGAATATAATTGAAACAGCATTGATGCATGTTGCTAGCAGCAAGAATAAAATGAATAGTTCTAACCTAATTAGAATGTTCCTAGCAGACTACCACCCTAAGAACTAGTTAAATGTGCTACACTAAGAGAGCATGGAGTAGCTAACTTGCCTCTAGAATTTATTAGGGCCCAACACACTGTTCATACCGGATCAGTTGTGGTCATCAAACTTCAACCATGGTAGAGTGTTCCCTCTTAAGCAAAACATGCGATAAACTGGGCTCAGATCCTCTCATCTCAGTATAGACTCTCGGCATAAGTGTGGATGCTATGGCATTCTGGCAGGACCTTTCATGACCTGGTGCAAAGACCTCTCAAATTCAGTAGTCAATTCATGGGGCTTATATAGGGTTAACAACTGACTTTTAGCTTACATTGAGGAACTTTAAAATAATCTGAGACATAACAGGTCTAAATCAGCATGATAAAAACACATCAACTCTGAGTACATTTTTATTTTACATGTCTACTGTCAAACCTTGAAACATAGATATTGCGTAGCTTGCAGCAGACTTGTGCCACCTTATGTGAAAGCCAAAGATAATGACCTGCTGAATGTGGATCAAAGGCAGACAGGATAATTTAACATGCTCAAAATGGAGTCTGACTTTGGGATTTTATGACACCTCTTCTCTTCAAAGCTAACTCACTCTCTTATCCTTCTCTCTCCTATCTCTTTTTCTTCATTCTTTTTGCACTCTTGCTTCCTTTCTTCATCTTTCTCTCTCACTAGTTCTAGGGCAATCCTTCCCATACCTGCTCTTTCTCCTTCTCGCTCAAATACATTCCATCTCTAAAATACTTATACTAGTACCATTTTCTCTCTGTACATCTCTTTATTCCTAGTCCAATGGATATGTGCACATCCATATAAAAAGAAGCGTGCTTTAATGCTAAGGCTGCTGGGTCAATATTTTACTTTGTCAATTATGTTTTCTAACCATTTTTTTCCGGTTTTATTTTTTTTGTCATCCATGTATGTTTAATCAATGCGTTCAGGCTACAGTACTTCAATGCCGGTAGTAGCCTTTCTGTGTGCCAATAAAAATCTTGGCTCAGATTTACTATGATTTTGCATCAGGATTGCACCACTTTTGTGGTGCAGCTCTGACGCAAGATCATTTTTGACATTTACTACGCCACACAAAACCACTTTGCATGGTGTAGTACATACAAAGTAATGCAACACAGTGCATAGTGCTGCCTTGGGAAGCTTTGCATGAGTATGCATTACTACATGGGTGGGCCATGGGCATTCTCATGCATCCACCCATGGATTTTGACACATACCCAGATTCACAAAGACTTGTAAACCAAAGTTGGCGCATAAATGGAGCGCCTATCCGACGGATGTGTAACAAGGAGAAATATCTTTATTTCTTCTTGTTAGTTCCTCATTCTATGTATGCTGCAGTCTGCAGCACAAAATATGCCTCTAAGAATTGATTTTGTGCGGGAAGGTATTCCTTCCTGCACAAAAACAATCATCCCCTTGCCCTTAATGCAAGCACTCTTGCACATTGGTGCAAGGGTGCCTGAGTTGGCACTAGGCAGCACACAGTGCACCAGCCCAGGGAGAGAGCAGAAATACATTGGATGAAAGAATAGTAAATGTGCCCCCGTATTTTCCTGTGATGTGCATTAAAACTGAAAAGTATTGTATACTAGTTCTAAATACAGCTGCCTGTTGGGATTCACTCGTACAGTTAGATTAACATTATATGCATTGGATGTATATTTATTAGTCATATTGCAGGCGCATGGCCACCATGTGCAGGAGGCACCATGTTTTTTTAATTTCTTTTATGATAGCCATTACCCCAGGTGCCTCAGCCAGACATATTGGCTTTGCCCACACTTCTTCATTATTTGCCATCAAGTGTATGCACAATGCCAGCATGTTGGACTTCTATGCCTCAAAATGGAATGGTGCCACTTGCAGGCACTTGATGTCAAATGTTCCTTCAGTCAATTTTAAGCCATTGTGATACCATTAGTTACCCACAATTCTTCAGTGAGTCAAGCTAAATGGCCTCCAGCAATTATTTGTGTGTCCTGGTCTGAGGAATCATAAAGGTAAAGAGAACCAATGGGGACAAACTATATTGAAGCTAGACACACGCTTCATGTGAATAATTACTTTCAAAGACGAGCTATTTATATGAATATGATAATCCTCTTCTATTAAAGAAAGGTGTTCAGAAACGTGCAGAATCTACATGATGAACTGATGCACGTTGTTGGGGTATTGTGAAGCCTCTGTCTCCTACTTTGACACACACTTTGTGAAAGGCAAATCACCCCTCCTTTTCACTTCTCCCCACCAGCACTTCAGACCGCCCTCCCCACCAGCCCACACCGAGCCTGTTTGTTCATTTTCCGCTCTGCTGCCCCGCCGCTTCAGCCCAGGGATCATGGAGTTGCAACACAGTCTATTAAATAATTCAATCGGCAGGGAACCCGAGTGTGTAAACGAAAAGCCCTCACCATCTCCAGATTTAATTGCACACTGAAAAAGATTAAAGGCGCGAGAAAAGATGAGAGCAGGAGACAGGGCCTTGTGCTGGTGTCTTGAGTTCATTGTAAATCTCTCGGGATTAGCACAAAAAGTACAGGGCATAATTTGTTTTGGTTGACTTGATGCCTCATCTTCTTTCTTTGTTAGATGTTGGAGCTAAGACGTATGCCCTTTGAGCATGAATCCCTACCTGGAATGTTAGAAAAAGGTAAATGGTCCATGCGCTCCCTTCCTTACCTTATGAAGCCTTTAATGTAAAGATGGACTACTTGTCATCTGGAGTTACTTTTTTATACTGGTTTTATTCTAAGAGTTCATAGTTCCTAGGGCACAAATCCTGCTATTAATTTATAAGGGATTGCGCTTTAGGGTCCTGCTTCCACCATCCTTCAGTCGAGAAGCTCATAGTGTTCAAGGCTCCCCTTCATATCAGATCTTGTTCTAGGAATCAAATATAATCAAGGGCACATTCCAGATTCTAATCGGGGGATCTTTGTTTTCCATGGTCTCAGTCTCTCTTCAGATTTCAATGCTTCCTAATTTGGTTTATTCGTGTATTTAATTCCTGTCATCTTCTGATAGAGGTGATCAATGTTGTTTTCCCATTGACTCCTTGACTCCATTATAGCTATCCATTGGTGTCCCGGTCCCCCTTGCCCTGAGATTCTGTTTTCTAAGTTAATGATCTTGCTTGTTATTGTAATTGTAAATGATTTTCTAGGCCTATTACTCGGGAAAAATGTTTACTGTTCGAAGGCTGCCTTTTTGGAGTGCTCAGTCTAACCTCTTCTACTAAGGTTCTATAAGGTTCCTCTAAGGGGTCATTGCCTGCTATGGCCTCTCTTACAACGAAATTTCCTTACAGGGATTATTCGTCTACCAGTGAGTCCTTCTTGTGCAATTCCATTTCAGAGGAGAATGGGGATTCTCTTCTGGGATCACCTTCATCTCAGCTTTCATCACAGGTTTCTTTTGTCCGCTGAGGCACACCTTTCCTTGTAAAAACCAGTATTTTCCGTGTTCTTCTGGCTATCAACATCCATTCTTGGGGCTCATGATCTCTGGCCTCCCTTTGCTATTGGATTCCTTCTTACAGGTTCTTTAATATTTACTAATCAACAGCTTCTCCTGTAGGGAATGAGTTTTTGATTTTCTTATAGGAAGTCTACTATTTCTACTACCCTTCTAGAGGCGAAATAGCTTTTAGGTTCTTCTTCAAGTCAGCTTCCATTCTTCATTTTTGACCGCCTGCCTATCAAAATCCCTTGATGGGGATCATGCTCTTTTGTATCCCCTGTCCCTCACACACCATTGCTGGGGTATATTTTATTCTAGCCAACTCTTCCAACAGCTTCTGTTGTAGTAATTTTCTCCAGAAGTGTCCTTGCTGTCAGATTCCATTCTAGAGGTTTGCAGTCTTGTACCTATCAGATTTTATTCTATTAGCATATTGTCAGGCATGATCCTCATCCCTCCCAGATGCTATGTTGTAGAGTGTTTGCCTTCCGTCATTTCTCCCATTTCTTGTGGGAGTTTTTGGTCTATGTTATTAATTGTTTCACACATGCCTTCCTTCTCCTCTTTACACTTTAATTATTCTTAGGTGACGACTTTTTATGGCATAAAGGGTTTATTTTGGAGGTCTTGTCTCTGTGGCATTAGATTCTAATGTAGTCTAGCTTTTGTGCTAGAGGATAATGAATGCATTAATTTCTTTAGCCCAACCCCAGGGATTACAATCTTTATAACCACCATCATCTGCATGCTTTGGGCATAGGACAACATATGCTTTAAATAGGTTTCAATGCATAGTACACAAAAGAGATAAGAAGTGCACAAGAAAAGCTGGGGTGAAAAAATAGATGTCTACTTTACCAATGAGCACCTTCAACTTCCTGGATGCAAATGCTTCCCCAAACAGTGTCATCCTTGGATTAGTGATGTCATCAAGGGCATGACACGCTTGTCCTATAGTCTAAATGTGAATGCTGGTTCTATGCATATCTTGAGCCGAAATCAATCACTCCATGTTAGGCCATAAGGAAGCATTGAACGTGAGACAAACCTGCTTGGAGGTAAAGCATGGGTTCCCAGTAGCAATTAGTGTCTTCTTCATTCTAGCCCTAAACACTGCTGAATTCAGGTAGCGATCTAAATATCGAGAAATCCACCTGCAAAGCGGCCGTCCAGGGCACGCGCTGGAAAGGCAACAAGACTCAATGCTACCTGCACTATCATGGACCAGAACAGGTGTCACCTTCCCATCCTCCAACCACAACGTCCTGGAGGGATTTACACACTGCCAAGTGTGGCACAGCCAATGAAGGAGGGAGAGTGCAATCACCCAAGGAGAGCCACTCTCTGCCTTAATGAGTTGTTGTTGCGGATGGGAAATAGATTTATGTGAATATACAATCAATGTCTATTTTAAAAATAAATTTGTCTTTCAGCTGATTATTGCTAACTTTCTGACCATTCTCTATTTTGTCAGATGATGCAAAAAGAGATATTAATTTGTCCTGGTTCAAGAAGTGTGGTTAAGTGGGAGCCCGGCTTTAGAACGCAGCTTCCCTGGGTTCCCAGCTGTTGTTTAATCGCCAGGCGACATCTTGAGTGGAATATTTCGTGTTAGATTTGCCAATATAAAAGACCTGTATGGTGTGGCGTCTTTCTCTGTCGTCAGTGTAGGCCTATTATATATGGAGTCTATATTTCTGAAGCTCCTGCTTATCCTAATGTGCTTTTCCGCTGATAAAAGTGCAGATAAAACATACAGTTTGTTTCTGCGCTCCCTTGATTCCGTTTTCTGTTTCCACGGAGCCAGTGACATGTTAAGCATGAACGGTTTGTTTATGGATGGCAGCACCTGGGATCTTATTTGCCTCATTAAGTTCCTCTTATTTCCTGTGTTTACTCTATTTTATATGCATCTGGGGATGGTTTCATGCAGTAGAAATGCTTGTACATTCACATTCCGTTCTCATTTCAGAAGCAGCATTTAAACTAGTGCCGGAATTTTATGTTCACATCTTGATATACATTTATCCTAATCTAGACCGTACATAATTACTATCGTGGTCAGGGATTTTTTTTCTTTTGTAGTTAAGTGAAGCACTGTAAACATCAAGGATCTAAAAACACATAAATATCATGCAGCGAGCAACAAAACATATTCCACCAATCACATATTAGTACACGGACACACATAGAATTATTCAAACTAAAATGAACAGCACCAAATCTAAAAAGCCTCACAGCCAACCACAAAGACTATACAACAACCACCAAAAGCACAAACTCAAATACAGCAGTGCGCTAAAACATCATAAGCTGCCAAAAATAAATAAAACACACAAAGGTGAATCAAGCAACACGCTTCAAATTACTGCAAAATACACACATATTAGCCATGCATACACAAATGTCCATTACCAAGTGCAAATAAACACATTTATTTGTGCAAATCAAATTGCATCCTACCACATCAAAACAAAAGCATACACATTTATCAGGGCACAATATATCACACACACCCAGATCCACACATACATACTGCACCCTGAAAAAAAAGACATAGGACCAAACCCTAATATACAAACGCACATCCGGGCAAGAACCCCAAAACCTACACTACGAAAATCAAACCCAAACGCACATCAAGACAATAATGTCAAATCACATACCGCTAAACACAAGCATAGAAACACGTACACAGTAAAATACACAAAACACCTTATGGTGCCCAAAACAAGTTCACACAAAATTAGCCATGAACATCAAAACTTACATCTCGAACCCAACATACGCATGTGCAGCCATGAAAGCCAAAATATCCATAGACTTCTCTGCATACTAAAACATACACCACCATTTTATGTAACTACAGCTAAATGCTCACATCTAGGTATTCCAACTTAAGTAATAATCACTAAATTAATAAATACGCAACATGCAGCCATAAAGACCAAATACACACCAACAAATCCAAACAGACACACAAAACCTGCGATCTACGTTAAAATGCATACAGAAAACCCACATAGACATACCAAACAATATACCAAAGCAGTAACAACCAACCTAAAATGGATCTATTAAACACACACACGTCCCACAAACAACCAAATTGAAATGCAAGCATAATTCCATGGACACCAAAAGTCCTCACCAAACACAGAATCAAGAATAAAATTAAAAACCACTTACCTCCTCACTGTGTCTCTCCTCCGTCGTCCCTACGCTCCGGCCGGAACCAGGAAGCACATCCAGGCTCCCCATAGCCAATCACAACGCTGCAATACAGCATTGTGATTGGTCTGAGAGCTGGGGTTCGGCGCTCAGACAGGCAGTGGGAGCCAGGGCATGTTCCTCACCAGGGTGTGTATTACAGCCTAGTGGGAAACATGCAAAGTGCACATGACTGATTGGCCGGCCCAAGATGTGTGCAAACCACTACTCCCCCTGTGCCACCAACCCCGCCCTGCCCTAACCCAACCACAAACCTATAAAAAATAAAATGATAATAACAATGTAATTATCATTTTATTTTTCCTGCTCTGAGAGCAGTGGGGTAACGCTCCTCCGCCTTAGCGGAGGAGCCGTTCCTGCCACTGATGAAGGGAGCATTGCTACCCAAGATTACAAACTGCTTTACATTGCTGCACAGTTGCAATGGGCACAGAGTTGGATACATGTTAAAGTGGAAAAGAGAGTGGGGCATGACAGCAACATATCCTCTCGTATGTGGATATTTTGTGTCCTCTTTAGAACCAAACGAAATGAGTGGAAGAGCTGAAAGGACTGATAGGAGTTGATTATAGCTGGTGTAGGTGCTTGCATAGAACCCCCGATTACTGTATGCTTCAGTTTTTCCTTCAAAGGGCCCGATTCCGATCTCGGCCGGTAGGGCACCGAATCGGATTCGGCTTAACCAGATCCGATTCGGAGCCCTCTTTCCCGACCGATTCGTACGTGCGTCCGTCCGAGCGAGTACGATGCGAGCGCACGCGAAATCGCCGACCGACTTGTTCGCGGGTCCAAAGCGCTCCGACCGACTCGCACGGACACGACTCGCACCGCGCAATGGAGACATTCCCCGGCCGGGCAAGTACGATGCGCGCCGCGAGCAGTCCGACCGACTCGTGCCGTCCGGCTCAAAAGAGCAGTCGGAGCCGGACTTTGGGGGTCCGTGTCGGACCCCCCTGTACGCCTAGCCGCGCGAGTCGCACACAGGGGGACCCATGGGTCCCCCTACCTGTGCATGTACGCCGCGAGTCGCTCGAGGCGTACCCGCTGTAGGGGGCACCCTTGTTCGCCTCGCACCCATTGAGTCAATGGGAGCCCGCGTACACGTTGTACGTCCGGCTCCCATTGACTTCAATGGGAGTCCGACCGACTCGAGTCCGATTGCATGCGTGCGCATCGTACTCGTTCGGTCGGACTGCCAGAGTCCGATTCGGTCAGAAATCTCTCCGGGTCCGGCTCGGTCGGAGAGATTTCCGGCCTGAATCGGAATCGGCCCCAAAGTGTCTTCTGGAAATGCAGACACTGGCCTATTGGGAAGGATTGAACATCTGGAAGGAAGCAGGGATCACTAGAGTGGGAGATCTCTTTGAGAACGGAATGTCCCACATGTTTCAGTCCTTGTGTGACTGCTGTGGACTTCCCATTACCTAATTTCCATCATTTGCGATGACACGTTTGGTGCTCCGAAAGACATGGAAGTCCAATGGGGAGGAACCACCCCTAAAATCGGCACTTCAACTGATCTGATCTATTTCTGGTAGAGCTAAGGCAGTAACACGGATTTACAGGGCACAACTGCAGCAGTCGAAGAGCTCATTGACTGAACTCAGTCTTAAATTGGAGGAGGCAGTGGGTAGACGGTTGGATGGAGCTACATGGGGATCAGTTCTCTCAACTCCTCTCTAAATATCATGAAATGCAAGGTTTAAATTAATTCACTTTAATTTCTTGCATAGGACTTACCTCACCTGTGAATGTATCTACAAATATTTCCAAAAAGCTGGAGCAGGGTACCCCCGTTGGGGGCTAGCCAACACAAACGTTTATCATACGACATGAGACTGACAACAGATAAAGGAATATTGGGAACATGTCACACAGTTAGTGAACCAGGTGACACGTAGAAATTATGGCTGTAACTTTGAAACTTGCCTGTTACATGCATTTCCACCCCGAAAGAAACGAAGACGACGGATAGATTTACATATTTAGCCTCCGTTCTTGCTAAACAACAGATAGCAATGAACTGGAAGGGAAGAGCAGCACCATCTGTACCGAAACGGCGAAAAGTGGTACGGAGCTGGGCAGGACAGGAGAGAACCCTTAACACCCGGAGGCAGGAAGAGGGCTGAGAAAAGTTAAAACCAGAGCTCGCGAGGCCCCGGGAGGCAAATCTATTGTGCCTTGGAAATGAGGCTGTTGAGGATGCGGAGCCGAAATAAGGACCCCCACCCCAATGCTCCTCGCCTCATTTTCCTCCTGGTTATCCCCCCATGTCAGGGTTAGAATCTGTTTGTTGAGAGGGATGCGGTCCGTCAATTAGTTGGTTGTCGACCTACTCATTTCCCCTCCTTATCTTTCCCGATCACAGCCCCCCAAGTACAGTGTTATGGGCAGCTAGACGGATTCCTGCATATTGCACTGGACATTGAAAAAGTTGTTGGTTATTACTGTTTTTTAAATTTCTTTCTTATCCCTTTCCTTTTTCCATGACACACAGGGGCTTATTTACAAGGGCCTTGCGCCACTTTTGCGTCATTTTTAACATGGGAAAAGTGACGCAAAAGTGGCGCAATGGGCTTGTAAATCTGCCCCGCAATGTTTAAATGCTTGGTACGTTTTCACCGAGGTCATCTTTATCTTTCGCAGGGAAGAACCAGGTACAGTTAGTTCTACTGGATTCTTTAGTCAAAACAATTATCTGTGTTTGATTAAAAAGGATTATTATCATGTTGGGATACAAATTATACGGGTTTTCTTATTGGCCCCCATAAAACAGATTGCTAACAGTGATGTTATCTTCAGTACTGGAATAACAACATTGTCTGTATTATTGTGTGATATAGTTTCCAAGGGAAATTAATAAAATTACGTTTACAATAACCTGCAATAACAAGTATAAGAACATCCCATCCCCAAAATCACAAGGCCATCAAAAATACATGAATAAACCACACCAAACTCCAGTGGCGTTTCATGAGATGCTTTCTGCTTAGAAGGAAATTTAGAGCACACTTACTCTAGGTGTACACTCTGAATTAGCCAATTGCAAATCTGTACAGAGCAACGCTTCTACAATGGATGATTAGAAAACGTCAGACTGCACAGATTGAGTACCAGCACCTAAGTAGCCCCTTAAAAGATAATGCCTAGCTGTAGAATTGGCTATTTGTTTTGGTTAGTTTCAGCTAAACCAGACTTCACAAACAAACCATGGGCGTTCAGTGTGAATTTCAGTCTCTGAGAAGGGCTCTAGAGCGAGATCATAGCTACCCATGGTGCACCTTCCAAATCAAAGGTTGGCTTCGGACATGGAGTATGACTAGTCATGGATAATTGTCAGAACATTAGATGGGCATCACAAACAGAAGGAGAGTGGCCAAACATAGTGACTCTTCTAAACCATGGATGTGCTCCAAGCTAGACAATGGCCACCCGAAGTAGACGTTTGTAACAATAGGGTGCCCCAGATAATCACAGACAATGCAGCTATTGATGGGCCATAGGGACAACAGATGAGCTCATAGCTAAACAGAACAACACCAACCATGGTGAATGTTGCTAACAAGAGATGGCCTTTGCAGACTGATTCACACTCTTGATGGATACGTATAACCTAACTTGGGTTTTACAGAGAGGCAGTGCAGGTACATCCATGGTTCTTATTTACAACCAGACGCTGGCTCGGTGAATACAGTGAGTAAGACCGCTCAGTCACTATGCGAGTACTAACAATAGCAACATGGATAGTAAGGCAACCCATGGTGTATATTCACAACCAGACAGATCTTCCAAGGCTAGAAAAAGCATGGTGTCCAGTGGCAGACGTAGCCCAGATAGACTGACAGAACTTGGCAATCCATGGTGAATACTTACAAAAGGGTTCATCTGCACTTAACGGCACAAAACGACCACAACAACCTCGTGTGAATGCTAATTGCAGCCAGAAATGATCTTCACTGATTAATTGAGCATGGTCCCCATAGTGAATGCCCACAAACAGATGCTGGTTGTATGAGAAACAAAATATGGTCATTTCTGTTGAATACTACCAACCAGACTCAAATTCCACTGATAAGGATTGTGTGGCAATCCATGGTAAATACTTGCAGCTAAACACAATTTCCACATATTGACAGAGAATATCTACCTATGCTGAATACTCACAACTGGACTATGGCTGCATAGGTAGTCAGGGCTTGATGGTGATGGTTGATGGAAATACATACTCTCCGACATGGGCTTCGAAAATAGGCAGAGAATGATCAAAGACCAATGGTGAATGCTTACAGCTAAATATGGACTTTTCCAACAAAGAGAGTTTAGTCACACGTTGAATATTTGCAACAAGCCACCACATTGTGTTAGAGAGAGCATGGTAACATTTAGTAGGTGTCCACAGCCGGAGATGGTTTCCAAAGATTGAAATAGCAAAGGCACAGCACGGGTGGGGAGTTTTTGGGGACATGGGGTAGGTAAAAATCGAGTGATCTCCTTTAGTACCTACTTTAAAGCCACTTTTTGTCTGTCTGCTGCTCGACCATTCTATAGACTTCAACAGAGTCTACCAACAAGCACTGCTCAACCCCCTGGAAACACTCACGGTCTTCTCTGGCACTGTCCTGCACTGCTTCACCTATTGCGAAACTAACCACTACCAGCTCATGCAAAAATTCGCCCTCACCGCCATCACTTTCACCCTCTACTTATAAACCCATCATTTTTCACTCACAAAGACCTTATTAAGATCAGTTATTTTGCTGACAACGCCAATGCTAGCGACCTCCTCCTTGGATTCACCTTCAAACCAGACCTCTCTTTCAAAGAACACATTGACCGCCCAGTGGCGGTTCGCAGAGGGAGTGCTGCGGGGCGGTGAGGCGGGGCGGGGGAGGGGCTGGGTGGGGGGTAGTGGAGTCGGACATACGACGGGCAGGAGTAAGGTAAGTAAATAAATAAATAAAACTATTTACCTTGCGCTCGCTGCATCGCCGAGTTGGCAAGGTAAGGAGTACTTAGCTTACTCCTGCCTGTCGTATGTCCGACTCCACTATGCCCCCACTCAGCCCCTCCCCCGCCCTGCCCAACCGCCCCGCAGCACTCCCTCTGCGAGCCGCCACTGTGACCCCCCCAAAATAAAAGACGGAATGAGACCACCTCTACCTCTTGAAAGAGTGAAACCTTTTATATCTGAAACCAATTTCAGAAGATTAGTGCAAACCCTGTTCCTCGCCTATCTAGGGAGCAAGCTCTCTGCTCGGTAGTCTCCTTGACACCACAAGGGCACACGTGAATGGTGCTCTATATTCTTGTCTCAAGAAGCCCAAACAAATCACCCAAACTCTGGAGGAACTATATTAGCTCCCACTCCAGCAGGCCCTCATCATGAACAAGTCCATCAGAAATGATACACCGGCTAACCTGGCTGAGAAACTAGCAGGCAGACAGTGCAATATCAGGAAAAAGGATGTCACAAGACCAGAGATAAAGAAATGCAAGAAGTAAAAGCCAGAAGGTAGACCTTATCAAACTATGTAAGTGTACAATCAATATCAGAACTGCCCAACCTGCCAGCATTCAGAAAAAAACTGAAGACTCATCGCTTCAAAGCACTGTCACAATACACAATAGCAGAAGCTAATAAGAGGTTAAGGAGGGCCACCACCATCCCTGGCTCACCCTCCTGTTTCCACTTATCCCCTTCTGTGACATCCAGTGCCGTTAGGATAATTGCAAGCATTTTACATTTGAAATTAATGCACTTAATTTACAACATTACATGTTGCTGCACTTGGTCATTCAGTGGAGCTTAAATGGATGCAGGAATACAAGTGTGGCATACTTGGGAAGTGTTTTTTTTTTCATTTCTTGTGTGATGGCAGCAGCCACTCTTGTAGCGCTGCTTTGAACATTTGGCTGCTGATGTAAATATGATCACTGATGTATTATGGTCACTGTCTGAACCCAGTGCAGAGGGTCATGGAAAGCAGGAGCTGCTGGAAACAACATAGGGGTGGTTGTGGCCCTTTACTCCCGATGTCCTTGAGCCTGATCAACAATGGGTCCTGAGCAACAGGGCAAAGTACCCCTTCAGAACGTGACGCTCAGTGGTAGCATGGGTCAAGTAGTTCAAGCCTTCTTGGGGGGCGGGGGGATAGATAAAAGGGGGCGAACATAGGCTCACAGCTCAAGGTATGATTAATAGCAACAATAAATGATTGTCCAGTTAAATACTTTCTTTTATGACAAAACAAAAGTATTATTTATACAGGAACATAAAGTGAAATACAGCACATACAAACAAAGCACAAAGGCCCTGAGGCCAGGGCTCTATTGTTATTATTATTATTATAATTAATAACATTATTTATAGAGCACAAACTGTTACCTAAAAAGGCATCCTGGTGCTAGGTACTATGAACTGATCCAGACATGTATAAACCCTGGAGCTTATAGAGACAGGTCTTCAAGGCATTCCTTAAATCATAAAGGTGTCTATAGAGCGAAGACAATTTGGTCTGCTGTTCCATTAGCTGGCGGCCTGTACAGAAATTACTTTACCGCCAATATCAGCTTTCTTAAGGTTGGGAACCTTCAGCAAGTTGACATTCGCTGAGCGTAGCAATATAGTTGGAATGAAGCGTTGCAGCTTATGTCAAACCGGATAAAGACCAATGTGATGGAAAGTTCTATGTGCTATGCACAGTGATTTCAACTTCATACGCTTGGCTGCGGGGAGCAAGTGACGAGAATCCAGGGCCGCTGACATAGGGGAAAAGTGTGGCAGAGAAAGAGCCAGTTTCTCAGCGCGCCTGAATGCGATGTAAAAGTTGAAGAAGATAAGTTAAACTACCTAAAAAGAAGGCAGTACCAGATTCAAGTCTACTTAGAACAATACTTTCCACCACAAGAGGGCAGAAGAGCATTGGCAACAGTGGTCGTATTTAACGGACTACCCTCATTTGTCCAAAATAGGTGGAAGATAGTTTATTAACAGGAGAGGAGAGGAGAGGGATAAATCATTGTCCAAGTATACTCCCAGGTTTCGAACGCCCAGCACCATGATCGGAGCTGAGTTGCAATACAGTGGCCAACATTTTGCTGCCAGAGGTCTCCGAGGAGGGCCCAAAAAACAGTTTATTACCTCAGTCTTATCCCTGTTAAACTCCAGGGAGTTTACTATAAGCCACTGTGAGATATCTTGCTTGCATTCATGAAAAACAGCCATTCGAGGACTTGAAATACAATCCAGAGTAAGGATTAGTTGAGTATCATCAGCATAATTCACAAATTATAAGCAGTGAGATCTAATCAGCTTAGCCAATGCACTTAAATATGCATTAAATAATGTTCGGCTTATAGAAGAGCCCTGAAGAACGCTCTGCTTAACTGCTTTAAAAGAAGATCAAAAAAGGGGCAAATGAACTGCCTGTGTTCTTCCTTCCAAGAACGAAGCCAGCCATTGCAAGGCTTTTCCTTTTACTCCTATTTCTGACAACCTAGTAAGCAAAGCATCCTAATTAAGGGTGCCAAACACAGGGGGCGTGGCTTAGGCGCCGCCGAGAATGGACGCTCTTCCGTGAGCTCCGTAACAGCGCGGGAGCTTTCTTTCGTTTTTCGGCACTTGAAGCCACGACGAACGGCTTGAAATGCAGCCGCAACGTATATAAACTTGGTGTCACCAATTCGACATGCTCCAGGAGGTCCCAGCGGTAAGCGGACGGAGTTTTCTTCTTTTTGTATGCAGACGCGAGTGAATTGAAGCTCGCGTCTGCCATTTTGTTTTCCTGTGACTGCCGTTTTTTCCCTCAAAATGGAGCAGCTTTCTCTCAGAGTCATGGGATATGACTTTCTGATGCTCAAATTTTAAATTTTTCACGTTGCTTTCTTTGGAAATGCCTATTTTACGTCATTTACATGAGTTTTGAGGTGGGCTCTATCATCTTTTGGCTTTTCTGACAGGGAGATTATATTGCCCTGCTGTACCTCTCCTCATTCCTCTGTGTTTCATCATAAAACGCAGCAACACGCTATTAGCAACATAGGGCATGAATTTTCAACTTTTGGTGCTGGTTTCCTTTGGAAGTTCTACTGACATATCTTGAATGGTTTTGAGGTGATCCTCTGAGAACTTTGGCATTTTCTGAAATATATGATATCTGGATGTGCTTTCCCTCAACATTTTTTCTCCTGCTATTTGGTGATTTTTATGTATGGGGAGAACAAAATCAGCTCAACGTCCTAAGGCAATGTCTTCTACTTCTGTGGTGGATTATAATCCTTTCAGTGTTCTTCAAGATAATATGTCTGACCCAGAACAGGTCTCATTAAGCGCTCCTTTGACTAATGTTTCTTCTAAGCCTTTATCAAAGCTGCCTGGTACATCGACACAACCTTCTGTGAAGAGGGTCAAACAAGATCCTCCTTCTCCAACAGCGTCTCCTCCCCCAACTTCAATGGAGTTAATTCTGGAAGAAATTCGAGCCCTTAAACCTTATATGGAGGAGACTAATATTCGTCTTCAACAATTGGACGACAAATGGTCACATATGGAGAGTAGGGTTGTCCAGTTGGAAAATAAAGTGGATTCTTTTCATACTACTATGGTGCAAGTTCCATCTATGCAGTCTCAGATTTCAAACCTTCAAAAACAAGTTGAGAATCTTGAAAATCGCAACAGGCGCAACAATCTGCGTATTTATGGTTTGATGGAGGGACTTGAGGGATCCAATCCCCACGCCTTCTTTCAATCTTTTCTTCCGAAACTTTTGGACATCCCGATCTCTCCACCTTTGAACATTCAACGAGCTCATCGCCTGGGCCATGTCTCGAATTCAACGTCTTCAATATCTAAACCAAGAGGACTGATATTGTATTTTTTAGAATACACAGATTTGTTGAAAGTTTTACAGGCTGCAAAAGTCAAAGGCAAAATCTCTTGGCAGGGCTCTACTCTTTTCTTTTCACAGGACTACGCTAAAGCAACGGCGGACAGAAGAAAACAATTTTTGGACATGAGGCCAGCTCTACGGAATATTAATGCCAGATTTGGACTTATCCACCCATGCCTTTTTAAGGTCACCTATAAAAATAAAACTACAGCCTATGAGGACCCTTGTTTACTTCAAAAATTTCTGGAGAGTTGCAGACAGGAAGATATGGATGTTTCACGATCCAGTGTTTGAACGTTATTGATTCTCTATGTTTAATTGGAATATTCCAATTATTTGTTGGTATAATGTTTTTGTTATTGTGTTTATAACTTGTTCTTTTTTCTTATCTCTTTAGATCCATCCCTCTCATGCCTGTTTATGTGATTGCTCGTTCGTCTGATGATATTTTATCTCCCTCCCGTGTTCGTCGCGAATGCTCCGGATGATGTTCCATCTCCTTTTGTGGCGCCACCCCCCTCGATCCCTTTGTGTGTTTTTCTTGGTATGTCTTGTTTTGTATCTTATCCATGGTTTTGGTATTTTTCTTTTTACATGATTCTATTTCCTGTACTTTTTCATTCTCTCTTTTCATCTCGTTCTCATTTCTCACAATGCTTTTCATCAAATACTTACTCACTTTTTCTCTCTCTTTTCTCTTGTTTACTGATTTTCAACACTAATTTTGTATATTACTTTATTCCTTATCTCTTTTCTCTTTCTTATCGTCTGTTTTTGACTCACATTTTATTTTGCAATTCTTCATATCATGCGTTCATTTCGATGCATTTTAAATATAGTTGCTCATATTCTTCTTTTTCTTTTCTTTTCTCTATCTTTTACTCTTTATCTCTTCTCTTTTTCCTATTTGCAAAGTTCCTCATCTTGCTTTCATTGCTTCAAAGTTATCTTTTATTCTATTTCTTCTATTATTCTCATATTACACCAGTTATTGCTTTTTTGGTATATGGTAATGTTATTATACTTTTGTTATATGATAAATGACTTTAAGAATCATTTCATGGAATGTTAAAGGTTTAGGTTCTCCTATAAAACGTCAAAGGGTTCTGTCTCATCTCTCCTCTTTAAATGGGGATATTGTTCTGTTACAAGAAATACATATTGTTGATAAGGAAATTGCTAAATTAAAACGTCAGTGGGTTGGTCAGGTTTTTGCTTCCCCTGGGTCAGGAAAACGTAATGGGGTGGCTATTTTATGTCATAAGCGTCTAAATGTACAAATGCTTACCCAAGATGCGGATTGTGATGGCAGATGGATTTCTGTTTCTTTATCTATTGATAAAATTCCTGTAACTATTGTTAATTTATATGCCCCTACTGTACCTGATAAGTTGTTTTGGCCTGGAGTTTTATCTAAGTTGATGACTTACTCTGATGAGTATTTAATTGTGGGTGGGGACTGTAATATGGTTTTTGACCCTATCTTAGATAGAAAATCTAAAACTAAATTTATACCCTCTTATATGCATTCTCAATTTACATCAACCTTTTCCCAAAGATCTCTTGTTGACGCATGGAGATTGTGTAATCCCACTCTTCAAGAATATACTTTCTTTTCCCCTCCTCATTTCTCACAATCTAGGTTGGACTATATTTTCATTTCCAATAATCTTGCCCAGAGAATCATTAATTCTGATATAGGTTCTATATTGATTTCAGACCATGCTCCAGTAACTTTAGATTTAGAACTCCTTCCTCCTCTCCATGGTCCTCGACGATGGAGGTTCAATAACACTCTTCTTTCAGATTCCCATTTTACTCGTTCATTTGAACAGTTTGCTCAAACATTTTTCAAGGAAAATGAAACCCCTGGGATTACTCCTCAAATTGTTTGGGACTCTTTTAAAGCCGCCTCTAGGGACTTTATTATTAATTTTGTTTCTCAAAAACGAAAATCGGCTGCTAATAAGTTAAAAATCCTTACTTCACAGATTAAGAAACTAGAATGTTCCTATTATAGTTCTCAATCTTCAAACGTTTTAAATGATTTGCTAAAAACCAAGTTTGAATTCAATCGGATTTCTACTGAAAATGCTAACTCTTTTCTCCTCAAAGCAAGTTCGAAATATTACGGTGGTCAGAATAAATCAGGCAAACTTCTTGCGAATTATCTTAAAATCAAAAAAGAGCGTACTGTTATTGACTCCATTCTATCTCCTTCCAATCAAACTTTTCATAAAAGTGAAGATATTCTTTCGGAATTTACTAAATTCTATCAAGCTCTTTATTCACCAGAAGCCCAAACGGACGCTCATGAGGCTTCTATTTATTTATCTTCCATTTCACCGCCTTCTCACTCTGACTTAGACTTTTCTTTATTAGAACAAGACATTCGGCTTCAAGATATCTCTAATGCCATCCGCTCTATCAAACAAGGTAAAGCTCCTGGTCCCGATGGTTTCTCCATTGAATTTTACTCATTTTTCTCTTCTTTCCTTGTACCTAAATTACATCGACTCTTTCTCTACTTTATTTCAACTAACTCATCCTGTGGTACTTTTCAAGAAGCATTAATTTGTCTCCTTCCTAAAGAGGGAAAAGATCTTAAATTATGTAAGAACTACCGTCCTATCTCCTTGATTAACTTAGATTATAAAATTTTAGCAAAAATTTTAGCTCTACGTTTAGAGGACTTTTTACCGCATTTAATAGGCAGAGAACAATGTGGGTTCATTAAAGGTAGACTTCTTTCAGACAATATTCGTTTGTTTTTTAATGTTATTAGTAAGTCCAAATCCTATAAATCTTCTCTTGCAGCGATTGCCTTGGATGCAGAGAAGGCGTTCGATAGAGTTAATTGGTCCTTTCTTTTTGCTACTCTTTCTTGGTTTGGGTTTGGTCCCAAATTCATCCAATATGTATCTTTACTTTATTCCTCTCCCAGATCTTCTATTTTTGCTAATGGTCTTATATCTCCCTTCTTTCCTTTACGCAGGGGTGTACGACAGGGTTGCCCTTTATCCCCATTATTATTTATTCTTGCCTTGGAACCTTTCTTAATTAAAATACGTTCCAATCCCCAAATTACTGGTTTTTCTTACGGAAATTCTCAGCTTAAAATCTCAGCTTATGCTGATGATATTTTGCTTTTTATGTCACATCCTCAATGCTCTTTACCCGCTTTTTTGTCGGAGGTATGTAGTTTTGCAAAGGTTTCAGGGTATAAGTTGAACACAGATAAATGCGAAATACTTCCTCTAAATAAGTTTTGTTTCCACGCTGATTTCATGGCATCTTCCTTTCATTGGAATCCCAATCACATTAAATACCTTGGCTTATTGTTTTCTGACTCTGTTAAAAATTCCGTCACTCTGAATTTTAACTCCTTGTCTACAACTTTGCGTGATCTCACTTCTCGATGGAATCCCCTGTTCTTATCTTGGTGGGGTCGTCTTGATTCCATCAAGATGATGCTTGTTCCTATTGTACTATTTTATATCTCTAACATACCTGTCAATATCCCTAAATATTATTTTAAAAGCATTTACTCAATTTTAACTAAATTTTTATGGAATGGGAAAAAATCTAGGATGTCTTTATATAAACTTAAAAAACCAAAGTCTCTAGGTGGTGTTAATTTTCCGGACTTTATCAAATACCATCTGGCTTTCTGTCTTAAACAGTCGGCCTTTTTATTACAAAATAATGAGAATACTCCTATCCCCCTATGGGCTGAGCTGGAGAAATCTTTTTTCAACCCCTTCTCTTTGCTAGAATGTTTATCTTTTTCTTCTAAACCATTTTTCTTATCCCCTCCAATTTTCAAAAACACATGTAGGATTCTTTCTCCCGCTTTTATGTCATTCAAATCATCTAGAGAGAAATTTTTAGCCTCTTCTGTTTGGTATAATGTTTTGATTAAAATAAAAAATAGGGTCATTTTTTGGAGAGATTGGCATTCTAAGGGTTTAAAACACGTCTCTCAATTATGCCAGGATGGCGACAGTCTCTCCTTTTCTGACGCTCAAACAATTTTTTCTTTTCCAGCTTCATATGAAAATAATTATAACATACTCATTCGAGTGATACAAATGTCTTATCACAGCCTTTCCTCCGAACAAATCTCTGCTTCCTCTCCTTCTCTTCTTCCCAATTTATTAGACACTCTGCCCTCTGCGTCTCAAATTTATAAGCATTTGAATCCAGTTCTAGTAGATAGAGACAAAGCCGATGTTGAAATTTGCTGGGAAATTGATCTTCAATTTATCTTCCCTATTTCCCTATGGAATACGATATGGTCTAAAATAAGAAGGTCCTCTAGGGCGGCAAACACTACTCAAACATTATTTTTTACATATAATAGATTATTTATTACACCTGTTAAGCTTCATACATTAAACCCAACACTTTCTCCTAAATGCTGGTCTTGTGACCACCCGTTTGCAGACCTTAAACATATGCTATTTGAATGCTCCCTTATTTATGACTTTTGGTTGAAAGTCTGGAAACAAATTAATTTAATTTTTAACTCTCATTCTCCTTTTAATTTTGTTAATGTTTTTCTGGGTAGTGCTTCAGAGTATTGGTCATCTCAATCTAATAATTTTTACATAATTGATTTACTTCTAGCAGTAGCTTTTCAGCAGATCACTAAATCCTGGAAGGATTCCTCTCAAATTTCCTTTCAGGCATGGTGGTATGGTGTTTGTTATCATCATAGGCTTGATAGGGCTTATGTTCAACCTGTTTCGTTAGCCATTAAAAGAGACTACTTATGGCTCCCAATCACCTCATTTTTAGACAATTCTGTTCTTTCTACAAATTCCCATAACCCACGAATTGAAGAGGTACCTAAACCTCCTTGATGTAATGTGTTGTTAAAATATTTATTTCTTTTCAATATGTTATGTTTCTCTTTATAGGAATTTCTTCAGTGTTTATTCCATGCTTGCTACATTATTAATATTCATTTATATTTTCCTGCTGGTGTTTATCATATGTTTCTGTTTTCAAAATGTATGAAGCTTATTTTTGTTTTAATGTTTTCTTGTTGATCTTTTAACTTGTTATCATTGCAAATTACTTTAATAAACTTTCACTTTAAACTTTAAAAAAAAGGGTGCCAAACACAGCAGATAGGTCACGTAGTATCAAAACTACCTCATGATCCTCATCTGCTACCATGCGTAGGTCAACCATTGCAGTGACAATCAAAGGGCAAGTCCCTGATTCCCACTTACCTCTCACTAGTGGTAATAGTGATTCCCAATCCACTATAGGGGACATTCAAGTTAGGCCCCACTGGTAGTTCAGGTCTCAGGAGTTCCACTTTCACTCTGATAAAAGTCAAAAGTGTTCCAGCGCCTAAAGTGCTATTGTAGCAGAAAAGTTCCCACATGTCCTTCTGGTCCTTCGATGAGCCTTACCCGCTCATGCGAGGATAGGGCAACCAGAGTCTCTGCGGGAAGCAGCAGCAGCTGCTGTTTGTGAGTAGTACTCACTGCTCAACTGGAGCAGCAGCTGGCCGTCCACTGCGCTTATTCCAGTGACAAGACAATTGCCTCTGATTCTTCCTATAGGTGGGGTAGGTTGCTCGGGTTCTGATCTTTAGTCAGGCTTGGGCCTTCATGGGTCACCATGGCAGCCACTCCTGACAACGGAGGTTTGGACTTAGCAATGGTCCTTGTCCTTTCCGGTGGCCCCACCAGGCATTCGGGGTCACCAACTTTACACTGCACTTGGGTGACTACTTGAACTTACACATGGCTGACAGCCCAATCTGTGCAGCAGCCATCACCTCACTACTGGGTTCCACTCACCAAGATCCCCCACTAGACATTGCTCCCTCCAACACGCTCCTCTTCCTCACAAGGCACACTTGCCTTGGCAAGCAGGCAGGCACTGGTACTCCAGAGACAGGTGGTTTTGGATGTCCCTGAGTGATGTCTCCTCACCCAGCTGGTACACTGGCAAGCAACAGCCTCCAGCCCTGGTCCCTTCAGAAGCTTTGCAGGGCTTCTCCTCATTACACAGCTTGACTGGCTGCTTGACAGTGACAATTTTAGGGGCCTCAATCTCCTACTTTAAGTCTATTTCCAAACACCAAATGCAATGTAGGGTCTGAGTCTTTGAAGTTTGTGTAGAGGGTGTGTTTCCTCTGTCTTGCCCTTACTCGAGAAAGCAGTTTGTCGTAGCATGAGTGACTCCAAATCTGATTGCCCCACAGCACAGGCTTTGGGAGTGACTAGTTTCACACCTGGATGTAAGCCACATGTGTACCAAAAGGTTACCTCTGGGCCCCCAGCTCTACTCTTTATGATTCTTTTATCAGCCCTATCTCTTTACTGGGATGTGCTGAGGCCCCTTTCCAGTCATATTTCTCTGAATTAAAGAGCACCCTTCGAAGTGTACTCAAGAGCCTGGTTCATCAGTATGTGTCCCATCCAGCTCACAGGAATGCACCAATCCACAAATCTGTCTGTGATTGTTCCTCTACCTCTTCATGCTCCACCAGTCAGCCCTGGGTCCCCCAAAATGGAATCCAGAGTCTTCCATGTATTGTACCATTCAAATGCACACATACATCCAGCACATGCATACAACACGCACGCGCTGCACAGCCCTACATATTAACTTGATGTAGAGTTTGTAGACCAAGGGCGAATTAAGCACACAGCAGCTGAACTTTACATGAGTGGGCCTGTAGGCTTCACTCAAATCACACAGGTAAAAGGCCTGTTCACTTCTACTGATCTTAACACTATATGTTGACAGGCTGTGCTCATACTACCTAACTCCAGGCAAAGGCGGGAGCCATTCACCAAGTTGAGGGTGGCGCTTTCAGTAATCTGAGAGATAGGCCTTCTGTTATAGTGCACACAAATGATCAATGTTCGCACATGACAACAAAAAGCAGCACTAGAGATCCACACATCGTTACAGCTGGGGCACTCAGAGCAAGGGTATAAGTCCATCACCATGCAAGGGACTTTTTGTCGCAACAGTCACATAGATGAAGATGTAGAAATTGTATTGATATATCATTTTGACTTCTTTGCATTATATGGAGTTGTAAGAGTGAAGCCCTTAGGTAATGTTCACATTTGTAGCCTACACAAGACATAACAATGGTGATAATAGCATGTAGCAGCTGTAAGTAGTCTACATGAGGGAAAATGTGGCACTGAGTTAGCATGATTTCGAAGTTTCTTCTTGTCACTTGGTTTACTTGGTGAACCAGTGATACACTTGGAGTTCGTCATTACTCATAGATTTCTTAGTTTGGTTGATGTCACTGTCAGTGGGACTTTTACCTGAGGTCACATGGCTGTAGGCTGGCAGGTCTTCCATTTTTGGTAGGTTAGGATATCTGCTTTATATGAGTTAAGTTTAAGGTGGTAATATTAGTCGATGACTCAGTGGCAGAAGTATAATGCGAGGCATGTAGGTCTATCAAGCTTTCCAGTCTCAGGTCAGTCTCAGTTCCAATGCCATTGATGAAATAGGCTAGGCAGAAGCGTTCGATGATATCTTGTACTAGGCAGAGGTGGAAAGAGGTGAGAGAGTCGAGCCTTGATGTAAACCAGTGAGCCAGTGCTAAAAGGAAGTGATTTAAGTGGAGGGAGAGAGGTGATGTTAAATCCATCAAACAGTTAAGACGAGATGCACTCTAGGATAGTCCCTTGGAATCTAAGGACTTTGTAAAGGTGCTGTATAGGTCCAGCAACAGCTGACAAATGTGCTTTAAAATACGCCAGGCATGTGGTGGTAAAATCACTCCCCATGAGGATTTCTGAACTCTTGATAATTCTGCAGATTTAACAAGTCCGTGGTATTTTCAAAGTTTGCTAAAGTCACTCAACTTTCAAGTTTGCGCAACATTTTTTACACTCCACCACAATCTGTGAAAGACACTGTGGGAGAGTGGGGGGGGGCTGTTCAGTGGTAAAATTATGGCAATAGTATATTTTACAGCTGAACCACACTTGTACAAGCTGCACTAAGGATCGATAAAAGTATGGATCATCATAGTTTCAGAACGGACTAACTGCTTTATGCATATTTCACTGGTGCAGATACACAATATCTACTTGAAATGTTTCACTTTTACAGCTTATAGAGGTGGTTGCAAATTGATCCATTACTACTAGCAGAAATGGCCAGTTCACCAGTGTCCATGTATCCATGTGCAGCAAGGTGTAATTCTCAGACAAGCAGAACTGCGCAACCACAGGACCTACCGCTCTTTGAACACAGTGAAGGATTGATAGGGGGTTCCACATTGATCCCATTGTCCTCCTTGCACTGCTCTGAGGAGACAGGAATGGCAACAACAAATGTTGTTCCTTAATTACTGCAGTTACAAAAGTGTTACAGTTCAAGCCGCTCCCTCTTGCAGTGAGAAAGAACCATCAGAGGTGGAGCCTGGGGGTCTCCCAGATTTGCTGGAATAAACATATGGGGGCAGATTTACAAGCCCCTTGCGCCACTTTTGCGTCACTTTTAACATGGGAAAAGTGACGCAAAAGTGGCGCAAGGGGCTTGTAAATATGCCCCATGGTGAGCTTTGCACTTTACTATGAGAGCCTGAAGTCTCGCACACGGCTGCGAGTGAGACAGATGAGACAGAGAGGCAGATGGTCAGAGGGGGCATTGCATACATGAGTCTGGAGAGTAGTGATACAATGGAGGGAAAGAAGGAACGCCGGTCCCAGTGCCGGTGGTACCAGATAAGGCTGTGACTCCACAGTCTTTTTAAGCAGTGAGGTTAGACACCCTTGGGCTGTCTCAACACACAATATAAAAAAGGGTCCTGCACCCAAAGCCGGTTTGTTCTGCAAGGTCCCGCTATTTCCTCCTTTGGTAGCGAAGGCTTTTCTTGAAAAGTCAACAGACTTGTGCTATTAATTGATTCCGTCTCCTGGCCACTCCTTCCAGTGGGCAGAATGCCTATCTCTGTGTCTTTTCAGAAGAGGTAAGTACTTCAAGTTTAGTCAAGCCTCTTACTCTCTCCAGCTCTACTGGACTTCGAGACACTGATCCATCCGGATAGAGCCAGAAGTCCATGCTTTGTCATAAAACTAACTGTATTCAAACTCCTTTTTTTTGTTTTGTTTCAGTCGTCATCAACATTATTATTTATGGGATAAAGTACCTCACCATACATTGAAAGGATATTGCAAGTCAACAAGGAGTTATTTGACCATCTAGAGAAGCAAGGCAGAAGAGGGAAGGGTAGTTGTGTGACTATGCATTATATGAATAAAATACTGTGTGTCGTATGTTAAAAAGGTATTCAAAGCCTTCTTGGAGTTTTATGAACTGTTAAATTAGCACAGCCTTTAGCTTTATTTCTCTATATGGTCATGGACGTTCATTTCATACACTGGGCACATACAGACATATGCAGACTATTCCTCTACTTTGTGAAATTATGCAAGTTCACTGCAGCTAGACTATGAAGCATCTCCGCTGAAAGTGAAAAGGTCCTCCCAGACACAGCATAGCTGTTGACAGCGGCTAGCCTGGTAAAGCAGTTTGCATCTTAGAATGTTTGAGGGACAACATAACTGCATTGGTTGACTCCTTCCTCTGTATCCTTCCTTCCCTTGTAAGACTCTGGTCTAGTTAAGGCCAAACACTTTGGGTTATAATTTCGTGAAACACCAGTACTCAGCTGACTGGCTGGATTTATGGGGATTAGAGGAGCCCTTTCTGAAAATCATGATTCTTTGGCCTATCTATTCTTCCCTTTTCCTTTTGTAGCAGGAACATGCATTGTAGTGACATGCTGGGCCTCAGAAACAGATATCAGGTTCCCTTCTGGACAGCATAAAGTGCTTTACTCTGACTAGCTATAACTAATTCCTGCTGCCAATGAAGAGCCAGATGCTACAGTGACCACTGCGGGAGAAAATGATTCTGCAGTCATCCTATTGGGCCTCAGCTTTTCTTGTACACTAAGGGCCTCATTTATGAAAAGTGTTGCATCGCTGCTGTAAAACAACAATGTAACACTTTTCAGTGCGCCCTCCTTGCGACACCATGGATGCGCTGTATTTACTCAATGTCGCAAGGATTGACAGATACATCAGGAATCCTGTTGGCGCAAAAATGGTGCATTGCTGGAGTGTGTCTGGAAACAGACGCAACTCCAGCAATGTGCCAATCCCTGCGTCACCCCTTACGCCCGCTTCAAGCAGGCGTAAGGATGTGACGCAGTGAGGCCATAAAAGTGTTGCAATGAAATCTCATAGATTTCACTGCAACACTTCTACGAGCCTTTTCTGCGCCGGAACGCACACCCTGCATACATTATACCTGCCGCAGGTATAATGTAGCGCAGGGGTTTACAAAGTGACCCATCTGCCTAGAGGCGTCACTTTGTAAATATGTCGCAGTGTGGCGCATTTTTATGGCATACTGTGTGCGTTCAACCCCATGACTTGGTCATTGTGAATTACAACATCTATATGTCCTTTTGACCAGTATGTCTATGAATTGTCTCTGGGTTGCTTGTTAGTTTGAGTGGTATGAGTGAGTGTGAATGCAAATTTGATTACAAGTTTAGATTGAAAAACATTTTTTTCTTTGATATAGGGGTCCAGCAATGAAAATCAAATTGTTCGTATATACAAAGATATAAAACTGTTGTCTCTATTTTTTTAAAATAAATAATAAGAAAAAATTGTTCTTAAAAAAAAGGAAAAGATTTATGATGAAAAATTGTTTTGATAAACATGATTTTTTTTTTTTAAATGTAATGGTGATGCAGTCAATCAAAATGAATAAATACAACTGTGGAATTAAGCAATTGTGATTTTTCTTGTAGTATGTCTCATTAAATGAATACGTAACCCGTTTGATTCACATCAGAAGATAAAGAAATAGAGGTCCAGTGGGAGGTTGATTATTGTTTGGAAACAGACGCAACTCCAGCAATATGTCATTTCACATGGGGCAAGCCCCATGTGAAAATCCCTCCGTCACCCCTTACGCCCGCTTCAAGCAGGCGTAAGGATGTGACACAGTGAGGCCATAAAAGTGTTGCACGAAATCTCATAGATTTCACTGCAACACTTCTACGAGCCTTTTCTGCGCCGGAACGCCCACCCTGCATACATTATACCTGCCGCAGGTATAATGTAGCGCAGGGGTTTACAAAGTGACCCATCTGCCTAGAGGCGTCACTTTGTAAATATGTCGCAGTGTGTCGCATTTTGTATGCCGCCGCAAGCGTCATAAAAAGTGACGCAATGGTGGCTTAAGGGCCTCATAACTAAGGCACTAACTGTCCAGTAGGTGTCTCCCTTGCATCATTGTCGGGCTGATCATCCTTGCTCCAGCACACTCTGACCTGCGACCCCACCTCAAGGAGATATGAAATGTTCAATGTAAAGCTATCCTATAATCAAACCCACAAGTGCACTCTCCTTACGTTCTCCCTCTTCTGGTACAGGGTAACTTTGCCCTGTCAAAAGATCTGTGGAAGCCTCGACCCTCCTGAATCCTTTCCCAATGTATTTCCATCAGTGTTCCCTCCTCCTCTGGCTTCAGTTCGCACTGACTTGGCTAATGCCTCATTCACCCTTTGAGCCTTATTTCTCTGTCGCTCCTTGAATAAGTAATTCCAAACCACAGCACGGTTATTCAATATCCTTCTCAGTGGATTTACCAATCAATTTAGAAGACGGGAAAAACCTCAGGAGGGGAAAGGAAAGAGAGCGATACCTGACGGACCATCCACACCTCGAGGGGAATTAGTATTCTGCAGGGGCTCGCTTTAAAATAATTTTATTTTGCCATTGTGCCACTTTAAATCTAGAGCTATTGAAAATCCAATTTGCACTTAGAGAGCGTTCAGAACGTCCGCAGCTCGCGCCCTTTCCTCCACGCGGGGAAGACTCATTTACAGCGCTGGGAGAGGGGCGCAGGCACATTCAGCGCTGACCCCAGCCGTTCTCGGGCTGGATTGGGGCCAAGAGAGTCGCAGCGGAAAGAAGTACCTTGGACAGCACTCACAAATTCGCCCGTGAAAGAAATCAATTGGGGGAGAAAAGGATGGTGTGGGGAGGGGTGAGGGGAGGCGAGGAAGGAAAGGGTCACACACGGATCTCGCTTTATTGGAACCAAGAGGGGGATTCACTCTTTTCTTTTGTCGTCCATTTTGCGCCAGCTCACTTCCCCTTTCTCTTTATCTACTTCACCTCCTTATTCCTCTGTACGCACATTTTGTTCACCACACGGCCTCCTTTTGTAAATGTGTTCCTTTTCCTGTGGACTTTCTTCCATCTTTGTCGTTCCTGCCTTCACCATTGCTTCTTTCTCTTCTTTCCTCTCTTTCCTTACATCACTATCACTTTTCTTTTTTAACTACTTTTGTCCTTTCTATCCTTCTCCGTTCCCTTATTCTTTCTTTTCTTTCATTTGCTTTCCGGATGTCCCCCCTTACACTCAATCTCTCGTCTGTTCTTCTTCCTTTGTCTGCCTGTCTCCTCCTTTCCTTCCCTCTCTTCTATCTTGTGCTTTCCTTTACTCATTCCTTTCTCTCACATGTCCTATCCTCGCTTCTCACTCAGCCCTCGTCTCATCTCTTTTCATACCAGCCCACGCTCTCTCTGTAGTTACACCTTTATTATCCTCCTTTTCTCCCCTCACTCCCAGTCCCCTTTCCTAATTTTTCATTTTTAGGTCTGTTTCAGGCCTGTCAGCCGCATGCAATTAAAAACAAGCATTCGCAATGCAATAGGTCTTGCATTTGCGAGAGTTAGAGCTATTGGCGTTGTAAATGGCAATGTTTTTTACCCATGTGTTTATGTTGTGAGTGTTGTGGCTGGATGTGGTGTACTGTAATTGTAATTGCATTTACATATAGCGCTAAGAAGCCAAAGATGAGCCTGTAGTTATTTAAAAGGGTGAAACTGACAGCGTTATGCATCTTCCATTCGAACAAGGGACACAGGCCAGCCGAAAAAAAATCACCTGTGCGAAACAACTAAACAGCCTGAAAACTAAAATCAATTACAACAGCTTTTAAAATAAATCTATTTACAACCAGATTGGGTAACTTGAAAGAACTTAGGTCACCAAACACAGAAACAGCATGCATCCCAAAAAGTTTTCTGTAAGTGCTGATATACACAATTTTGAACTCAAGACGAACTCCCAATGTTTGTAGAATGGAAGTGCTATGGAATCTGTGGCACTTGGCATCAATAGAGGGGGCATAGTGGGGCAGCTTCAGCCAGAGATTTCAAGTTAAGCGAAGCCGTCAAATGAATTTCAGGCACTATTGTAAACTGATAAGATATTTATGTGGCTGTCGAACAGAGCGTGGCATCTCTCGGGGAAAGGTAGATCCTGCCTTAATATTTATGTGTTTGGTATGAGGATAATTTGTACATGGAGCCACAGTTTTCCTGCCAAAGCTAAAGGAGACGTTCAAAATTTAATTTGGTGCTATCCTCTCGTAAATGCATAACTTGTTCATTGGCAGGGTTGCCATCTCTCATGCCAGAGTCACTGCAGCCAAACCCCATTGGCTATTTTTTGAGTACTGTAAAACATCTAGAAGTGCAGTTAGATTTGGGAAGTATGATTTCCAAGGTAACTGTGTGTGCGCCTGCCAAAGATTCTTCTGTGAAAGCACATTTAACATTGGCATCTCTACGTAATTCACCATCTATTACCAATTTCAATTTCGTAGTATTACGCTCCATGACAGGTATTAACCGAGTCTTCTTTGCTTCTGTGGCTTTATTGACCGTCGTATTCGAATTAATTTTCACTCGCATCAATCTCCATTTTCTCAGCTTGTGGTTACTCTGCATTATCTCTACGTCCTCATCCCAGTCATTACTTGTGAGGTACGTACATCAAGTAGCAACAAGCAGTGTTGTGAGGGTGCAGTACTACAGGCTGTCACTAGGTGTCCCTTGGGACCTCTTTTGTCCACATATCGTACTGCACCCTGCAGCATGGCTAGGAAAAGGATATGGCACAGCGGTGAGAGCTGCCGTCTGGGGAGCTGGGGGCCCGCGTTCGAGTCTGCTGTCAGGCTCAACATTCTGTGATAATGGGCTGATTGTTTAATTCCCCCGAGCCCATGGCTAGGTGCGCTATATAAATAAAAGCATTTGTGAAGTAAAAAAAAAAAAACAGCAAAACAGCAGTGGCCTCAGAGGGGTGGTGAGGGTCTGCGAGCAGTGTGGTGGGAGGGGTGAGGGAGAGGCAAGGGGAGATTAAGTGATATTAAGCTGTACAAGCAAAACTGCAGTTGCCTGGGAAGGGTGGTGGGGGCCTTCCAGCAGTGTTGTGGGATGGGTGAGGGGGAGGCACAGGAGATAAAGCGACAGCAAGCAAATGATGCGACTGAAGTTTCATTGCACAAGTAAACAGTTAACGAGCAAAGAGGCAGGCCAACTAAAAAAAGATTTCTCTCTAAGTATAAAAAACCTGAACAGTAAGAACACATGTAAGAGGGGCAGTACTCATGAGAGGATAAAAAATTCCAAATGGGAAGGACTACTAAGTGTATGCACCAAAGAAAAGCCATCATTTCTAAAGGACAGCAACAGGAACCAATGAAAAAGATGGGCGTTTTTTCAAGCCCATATCCTAGATACAGCATGTCTTGAAGAAACAGTGCAAGCACTGCCTAGGCGAGACCTAAAAATGAATACATAAAAAATAAAATATATATGTGCATGCATGTAAGGGATTTGGTTCAGCCCTCTTCATCAGTGAATCATTTCAATGGTCATTCACATTTGGCTTCTTTGCACCAGAGCTAAGAGAATGGGGCTGTAGACCAGGCCACCTTAGTCATTGGTGTTCTTGTACTATGAGTGACTAAATTTTGCTTGAGCATGTGCACATTCACTTAAAAAGAAGTGCACTTCAGTGACAGGGCTTGTGGTCAATAGTTTACTTTTGCAATTCATTGCTTTTGCCAGGGGCAGCTCCTCCGCTATGGCAGAGGAGCATCACCCCACTGCTGCTACCCAGCAGAGGCAACAGTGAAAAATAAAATTAGTTTATTACAATTTTATTTTTCACTGAGCCACCCGAGTCACAGGGCGGGGCGGGGCCATCTTGGGCTTCAGTGCGGAGGAGTGATGGGCACAGCTAAGTGCACATGTCAGCTTGGACAGCCGTCTTAGGATAGCCAAACCAACATGCGCACTTAGCATTTCTCCAACCTGAGCTGTTGCACAGCCGGGCGGAGAACAGACACAGGCTCCCATGCCCTGTCTGAGTGCCAAACCAGGTGACTCAGACCAACCCTAGGTCTTCTCTCAAGCTGGGTAATAGTATTCCCAGCATGAGAGCAGTGTCGGGATTGGCATCTGGGAGCCTACGCAGTGTGCACCAGTTGAGGATCAGGAGAGTAGCAAGGTGGCAGACACATCATCAGGTAGGTGATACTTTATTTTTTTTAATGTTTCCTGTGTGTTTTTTATTTTTGTATTCCCCGCGCTGCCGCCCTACCACATTGCATTGGGAGCAGCCACCACTGGTTTTTGCATGTTATTAGCAATCCTCAGGCCTGCCAACACACACAGTTCCACTGTGTGTGACCCAAGATCGTCTCTGCTCACACTGTCTCCCAGTGAGGAGTGATATCACACAGTGGAAAATGTTATGACCTGGAACATCCTGCGCAGGGTGGGTTTCCATCATGTGTTTCAAAGCAGGACACAGCTGAAGTCCATAGCAGGGTCTGCAATCTCCCTAGGATATCAGTGGCAGCCTCAGAATCTTTTGATGTGTGTTTTTTTGGGAGGGAGGTATCGAATCTCTGCAAAAATCCCCACCCCTCCCCCTGGTCCCGCCCCCTCATGCCTCATGAGAGTAAGGGGCTGAAGATCCCATCCATCCCCAGACCCCGTCCATTTAAGCCCTCTCCTCTTACTGAGATGTAACCCTAAGTTGGCATGTCTGCATCCTTAAACTACATTTTCAGGTTACAGTAATTTAAAGCCAATAGTCTAATTTCTTTGCACCAATCAGAATCACCTTTTCCTGTGATGTCCATTAGAATTAGAAAGGGTTTCTATACCTGCTCTAAGTACACCTGCCTTCTAGGAAACACCCATATTGTTCTATTTAAATTATATGGCGTATTGAATACTATTTCACATTAATTGTTTACTGCAAGTGTATGGCTGCTACAGTTAGGAACCAGTCTGTTTTCTTTTTTCTTTGTCTTTTTTTTTCCTTTCATCAGATGGCTACGATTTACAATTTTATTGCAGCACTGTATACTACTGTGATTCCTTTGATTAATTGCCTGTAAGCCATTTGAAGCCTGGTTATGCCAGTGAGATGGTGAAAAGTATTTCATGGGCTTTTCTTCACATCTACCTTAGTCTTAATGAACCTTACAGGGCGTGGGACGGGCCCAGAGAAGATAAGAGATGCCTTCCATATGTGCTCAGTGCAAGACAAGGCTGTGCTGTGAAACCCACTGAAAGTAGAGTAATGAGTAACAAAACCAACGTATCCCCAGGAAAATGAGAAATCCCAGACAGTAGTGGGTTAGCGTGTGAGACATTAGCATCTTTTTCCAGGTCTACTTTCTGTAAGAAAAAGTTCTTGTTCAACTGTAGCTTCAAGCCTGGCTCGGATTCCCACAAGCTTGGGATTCATTATTTAGCAAACACTGCATCTGCCAATGTACAAGATTAAGTGATGCTTTACTCAAGAGCTGGATTAGTGAAAGGAACACAGGGATAATAAATTATATGTACAGGCAAGTTAATAATGTCTTGCTCTGTGAATCTTGAGGAAAGTACAATTTACAAGGACAAATCTAGCAGGCAAGGCACATTACTCAACACCTTGAATCACCGGGGGATTAGCTTCCTTGACAGACAGGCTGGTAGAACAGAATGCAACAATAATATCCTGCTCCTAAGGCATCTGCCTATTTCACCTCAATACAGAATTGTGCTCACAGTCCACGTTCTAGATCTTAACATCACAGGCATCATGAAAACCACAAACATATTGAACATCATCATTCAGGTTGTCAGAAGGTGGGAGGAAGCCACCACCAGGTTAAAGTCCTTCTTGGCAGACCACCGCTCACTAGCCTCCAAAGGCTATACCACATGCAGCACAGCACCAGGAACATGCATCATCTCTCAAAGAGTAACTCTCTCACCCTGTTTAGCTTCTATGTAAAGCCACTGTGCTACGTCCATACGCACAAAGACCTGTGCCTCACCTGCTATACTTATGATATCTATCTCATTAAGCGACTCTATAGTGTGGGAGCAAAAATGATACTCCAAAATGTTTACACCCCGGAATTTTACCTTAATCAAACCTCCCACAATTACAGGTTCGAAGACAGTGTTATGAGGCAAGTGTCCCAGCTTTACGGCAGCTCTCCAAACATCATATCTGGCAAAGTAATACAATTCATAATTAAATGGGTTAAACACATTGAACAGATCCCACTCAATAACTGAGTTCTAGATCAATGAAAAGATAAAGGGTTTTATTAAAATATTCAAAAATAAGCGGCACAGTGTCAATATGGCATATAGGTTCTCAGATGCAGATTTATATAGAATATACCAAAATCAGAAAATATTTTAAGTCCCAATTAGCCGCAAAATCATCAGAAAATGAGGCAGCATCCCTAGTGGCATAGGAAAGCTCAGAAAATTCTCTTGCTCACCCCCAAAAACAAGGGTTTTTCATACACAATTTCTAGTATAATAAATCAACAGTTTTGCCGATTCATGACGTGAGCAAATGTATAATTTCTTCAGCAAATCATACAACATAGAAATAAACATCATATTGCCTTAGCACTTAAGCACTATCCCAATGTATGAGTAATTATTCAGCACCCTCTATTCTAATGCCATTTGGAGACATGTAAACAAAATATGAAACATTGACAATAAGACTTTCTATGAGTGAATACATCCACTATAGAAACAGAAGGTGTAGTAACAAGTAACAGTTTTACATCTGTACCATGGAAAGGTCACAGTGATCAAAACAATACAGCAATGAAAATAAAGCAACATGTCCTCAGCTTGACTGTGTGCTGCAGAGCCTGAGTGGAAAGGATGTGCACGTGGGGGTGGAAGGAGTGAGAGATGGTGCTCCTGTAATTCGAAATGGAGTTTTATGCAGAAATGTGACATAACTAAATCACATTATTAAATACACTTCTACACATAATAGGGAATTCGTATGAAAGACAATTACACTAAATCACTCTGTAGATGTAAAATTGTGTGTAGAAATGCATATTACACATTGTTAATACTACGCAAAAACATACATCTTTAAAACACTTCTGCCATTCATCATTGTAGCAAAACCTGGAAAGCTGAAAACCACCAAAACTGAATAAACCAGAAATATCAGCTGTCATCCGCTCTTAACAAGCATCCTTCACCATCAAGAAACATCTAACTCCCACAATGTACAAAGCAAAATCATTAGTTGTAACAAAAAACTGCATGATAGCCATACTCAGACATAAATAACATCAAAAATCACTGCCGATCCCTTTGTTTTGTCCTCTTGATGGGGGACAATCTCTTTTTTATTATCGTGGTGTTGGTAGGCAATTTTGGTTGGGAGTTTGCAGGTGCTCGATCCTTTCTAGGCAACTTCCAAAAGAGGTGGCTTGGTGCTCCCTTCCTGCGCCGCACTGATATGCCTGCCACACAATGAGTGATGTCACATGCATTTCTGAGGAACCTCGAAGCATGAGAATCTGTGTTCCAGCAATTTCAGACGCTGTTTCTGCCCATATCTGACACACAACCGGTTGCAGGTGCAATCATCAAGGACACCTAGACTACCGCAAAGCGCTACTCACAGGACTATAGGTGGAACCGATCACCTGACAACATACAGTTCAAAGTCATATTGATCATCCAAACCAAAAGAAGCTCCCAGGTTCAATGAGGAAGGCATGACCTCTTGGTAATACAAACCACCCGTTCACTCTTCACCGCCACGTACTAATGTCTACTGAGAAGGACTGTGATTCATGAAGGATATGGAGCCTGTGGCTGTAATTCAAATCTTCATTTGAACTTGGAAACTCTAACCCCCACCCGTCTTCTGAAATAAGGGTGGCTCTTGCACAGGCACTAATAAACCAGCACCACATTACTGTGACCACTTGGAACAAACTTCCTAAAGAGGTGTTAAACCAAGTTAGTAGTCTAGTCTTCACAATAAAATAGAGATTTCTGTTCCCTTCAAGTCCACAGAACTTGAACTATTTAATTGCGTAATAATACCTGCCTTTTACAATGTTTAGAAATGGCAACACATCAGTTTTAAGAACAATTTATAAAAATCAAGCAGTATCGGCACTTAATAATTGTGATAATCAAACTTACACTCTGCGAATACAACACTCACCACCTCTTATGAATGAGAATTATCGTCCTCTTTGTCTTTAAAATAATGTTCAATTTCATCTGTACCAAAGTTTTGATAATCCCCATTGACAGCTAAACCCCACCTGCCAGGGTACTGAGGGAGTAGTGGCCAACCTCTCAGGGACTTGTACCCAAAGCCCTTAGCAGGGGTGTAGCTACCAATGGTGCAACAGGTGCATTGACACTGGGGCCCGAGGCTTGAGAGACCCACTGAACCCTATTTATTGCTATGTTCTACTTCCCTACCAGTGGTCAGGGACTTATTTTCTTTGCTTGCACTAGACTTTCTATGCCACTGGTCCTGAGCCAAATGGAAGAACATGTAGGTTCACCAACTGCCAGCTGCTCCTTACAAACCACAGGATTTTTTTTAACTTGCTTTCTATAATTTTCAGTGGTAGTTTTAGCTACAACGTCCTTTTGAGTTCCCAGATGCTGTTCCTTGTTACAGTTCAGGATATCACTCCATTCTGTGTCCCGAGTGGACGTTCCCGCGCAGCCTCCCTCCTTGTCGATCAGGTCAATGGTGCTTTCAGAAATATCTAAAGTGCTTCTCTGAGGCTTCTGTCCACTTGTGTTCATTATTTCAGCTATTGTGCTCCTTGTGCCCATAGAACCCTGCTTTGTCATTTGGTTCAAGCATTCTGACGGCCCTACACTTTCAAGTTCGGTTGCGCATAAACAAAATCAGTGTCCTTGACAATCTCTGGAGTATGAAAAACAAACCGTATGAAATATATAAACAAAATTCTTAGAGGAATCATTTCCCCACTTAAACACCAAATAATTCTATCTTTGATGAAGCCTAGTGTGTCATTCACATTGCAGGCTATGTTGTACCTCTGTCCGTGGTGAAAAGGAGGAGGAAGACTTGAAATGTGTTTTCCTGTCTGATTTCTGTAACTGTCTTATAATCATCTTCGTTACAACTGTGGGGCCTGTGGAGGTGAAAACGCATCTGCTCTTCGAAACATGTTGAATATTGCTGAACGCACATCTTACGTTATTGTAACTATTTTGCTATACAATGCTATGTCATGCCATGTTATGCTGTGCCATAGATTGTTATGCTATGCCAACTCGCATGGCTGTGTTAGGGATATAGTACTAAACAATTACTTTGAAATACATTTGTAAAAAATCATTGAGTCTGAAAACATTTTGGGGCATATTAGCAAGACCCACGTTAAAATTATCGCCGTTTTAGCGGCAGGAAACTGCAGCTAAAACGGCGATAATGGGCTTGCTAATATGCGTTAGGGAATTCCAATAGAAGCCCAGGTTAGATGTGCAGGACATCTAACCTGGGCTTCTATTGGAATTCCATAACGCATATTAGCAAGCCCATTATCGCCGTTTTAGCGGCAGTTTCCTGTCGCTAAAACGGCGATAATTTTAACGTGGGTCTTGCTAATATGCCCCTTAGTTCGATAGAAAAAGTCTGAAATTCAAACTCTTACATAAAACAACTTACCATTGGTTGTATAACACAATTTCGAGCACACAAATATCACTGTACACAAGTATCGATTTTTTTAATCATGCGTTTATCTTAATATTTATTGTCTTCCCCCACTGATAATAGGAAATACAAAAATATTATGTCAAGAATATTGTGGAAGGGAATATCGGCCAAAGCAAGGTAAGAATATCGCTTTTGAATACATTTAGACCATCAAGTAAAATATTTGAAATTTAATTGTAGTTACATGTAATCTAATGTAAAGCAATTAATTGTAATCAATGACTTCGCTATATATACACACATCTATATATACACATACCTAGATATAAATATATATATATAGATATGAAACAATATCCACTTCAAAAAGGGGATGACGACGCTGTGTGGAAGCATATAAAATCTTTATTCGCCGTTCTACATATATATATATATATATAGTAGCTAGTTATAGTTAGGACCTATTATCCATAGGAAATTCGTAACATTCTATTCCCAATAACTTTGGCGTCGTTTGACGAATGATCGCGAAATTTTCAAAACTAGTGGGGCGCTCCGGTCCGCTCCTGTCTTGAAAGTTTTGGGGTGATTCATCAAGCGGGGGCCGAGAAAAAAGGGGGGTCCCAAAACGTGTTTTCTCCATGTTAATTCCCATAGGAAATTTTAGCCACGGCTACAGCCCGAACTGCTGAACGGAATTACACCAAATTTTGCAAAAAGGTAGCGCTTGGTTCAGAAAGCGACCTTTTTTTTAAATGGTGTAAATCCGTTCAGTAGTTACGGAGAAATTAAAAAAATAAGAGTGAAAAAATCAATTTCCCATAGGAAACTTTATGCAAGGCTACAGCCAAAACTGCTGAACGGAATTACACCAAATTTGGCAAAAAGGTAGTGCTTGGTTCAGAAAGCACCCTTTTTAAAAATGGTGTAAATCCGTTCAGTAGTTGCTGAGAAAATCCAAAATAAAAGTTTCGATATCTATGGCCGCGGTGGATCCGCGCACCCTCCCGATCACAAGCTGCATGCTAATTGGCTGTCAACACTCCAAACCAGGAAGTGTTGGCAGCCATCTTGTGCCTCGGTAGAACCGAGGCACAAGAAACTAGTAAAACAAGTGCGCAAAACGCAAAAAGGGGGCAGGGTAGAAACACCCTGACCCCCTAGGCCTGCTCAGGGGGTCCCACAAGGACCCCCAGGGCCCCCCAAAAAAAAAATATTTTTTTAAATCGGCGGGATGCGCGGATCCCGCCGAGAAAAAAAAAACGAAGCGCGGTCTACCGCACTTCGTAGTTAATTGGCCCCCGGGTGGGCCAAGTCCCGGGGGCATGGGGGGCTTATTTAATAATATGGGGGGGCCTCTAAGGCCCCCCAAGCCCCGGGGACCGCCACCCCCCCGGGGCTTTAAAAAAATAATGGTGCGGGGGTGCTCACGGCCCTCCCGCAGCCCCGGGGACCGCCACCCCCGGGGCTTCTTTTAAAAAAATAATATACCTGTGTGGGGGGCTCGAGCCCCCCACACGCCCGGGGACCGCCACCTCCCCGGGGCACTAAAAAAAATGCTAATTTGGGGGTCCGGAACGGACCCCGAGCCCCGGGACCACCACCTCCCGGGGCTGTGCATGTGAAGGGAGGGGGCTGCGTGGCCCCCTCCTGGAGCCCTTGATGGCCCTGGGGACCGCCACCCCCAGGGCCGGCTCCTGCAGTGTCCCGGGGTGCCTACCCCCGGGACACTGTAGTTTGCTATGACAGGACGGGAGCCTCGCGGCTCCCGTCCTGTCATAGCAAACTGCTTTGGTTTTGGAACAGAGAGCAGGAAACCTGCTCTCTCGTCCAAAAACCAAGCAGATTGCTTTTCCACACGGGGAGCTGCATCTTAGCAGCTCCCCATGTGGAAAGCAATGCCGGCTCCCGCAGGACGCGGGGAGCCGGCGGGACCGTGGGGGCATTGGGGACCCCCCACGGTCCCCAACGGAGAGGGCCAGCCCCGGGGGATGGGGTCCCCGGGGCTAGTAGTGGCCCGGGAGGGGGGCCACGCGGCCCCCCTCCCCAAAATTTAAACATTTAAAAAAATAAAATAAATAAAGGCTGCCCCGGGGGATGGGGTCCCCGGGGCCAGTAGAGGCCTCAGGAGGGGGGCCACGCAGCCCCCCTCCATAAACAAAAATATATATTTGGCCATGCCCCGGGGATGGGGTCCCCGGGGCCGGATTGGCCACGGGAGGGGGCCCACGCGGCCCCCTTCCCGTTAATTTATTTATTTTTTTATTAAAAAGGGGTCAGGCCCTGGGGATGGGGCCCCAGGGCCCAAAAAGTAAAAGAAGAGGGGCCACACAGCCCCCTTCCAAAAAACAAAAAACACGTGATCGTGCCGAGGCTCCGCCCCTCCCAGCAACACTCTGCAAACGCGCCCTGTGGCGCGTTTTAAGTTGGGAAATGAATTCCCCTTCAATACTGGGGGTCCCTGGGGGCCAACTAGCCCACCAGGAACCTCTAGTATGCGCCAGGGGGCTGCGTTGCAGAGAGGTGGTCCAGGCTATCCCCTTTTTACACCTCTCTGCAACGCAGCTCTGTGGCGCTTACTGGAGGTACCTGGTGGGCTAGTTGGACCCCAGGGACCCTCAGGATTCAAGGGGACTTAATCCCCCAACTTAAAACGCGCCACGGGGCGCGTTTGCACAGTGGTGAAGGGAGGGCGGGGCTTCAGGTGACATGTGTGCAAACAGGCCCCGTGGCGCGTTTTAAGATGGGGAATTAAATCCCCTTCAATCCTGAGGGTCCCTGGGGCCAACTAGCCCACCAGGTACCTCCAGTAAGCGCCACGGAGCTGCGTTGCAGAGTGTTGTAAAAGGGGCGTGGCCTCTGAACACCTCTCTACAACGCAGCTCTCTGGCGCATACTGGAGGTATCTGGTGGGCTAGTTGGCCCCTAGGGTCCCTCGGGATTGAGGAGGAATTAATTCTCCAACTTAAAACGCGCCACAGGGCGTGTTTGCAGACATGTCACCTCAGGCCCCACCCCCTTCCTTCACCATTGTGCAAATATTCCTCTAAAATCAGCCGAACAACGAATTCCGATTTACTCACCTGTTATCAGGAGAGACCTCAGTGCTGCATCTTTGAGCCCAGTACTGATCCTGAAAAGTAATTCTAACCGTACTTACCAGTAACTTGAATTTCTTTGCATAGGCTAACATTGACTGGTTTCACTTGGAAATTCTTTTAAGTGTGGAGTTTTGGAACTTTATAATATTCCTCTAAAATCAGCCGAACTACGAATTCCGATTTACTCACCTGTTATCAGGAGGGACCTCAGTGCTGCATCTTTGAGCCCAGTACTGATCCTGAAAAGTAATTTTAACCGTACTTACCAGTAACTTGAATTTCCTTCCATAGGATATCATTGCCTGCTTTTTGCTGAAAAAGTTTCTAAGTGTCGATTTTTGAAACATACAAATATTCCTCTAAAATCACTGCAACTACGAATTCCGTTTTACTCACCTGTTATCAGGAGAGACCTCAGTGCTGCATCTTTGAGCCCAGTACTGATCCTGAAAAGTAATTCTAACCGTACTTACCAGTAACTTGAATTTCCTTCCATAGGCTAACATTGACTGGTTTCACTTGGAAATTCTTCTGTGTGTGGAGTTTTGGAACTTTATAATATTCCTCTAAAATCAGCTGAACTACGAATTCCAATTTACTCACCTGTTATCAGGAGAGACCTCAGTGCTGCATCTTTGAGCCCAGTACTGATCCTGAAAAGTAATTCTAACCGTACTTACCAGTAACTTGAATTTCCTTCCATAGGCTAACATTGACTGGTTTCACTTGGAAATTCTTCTCTGTGGAGTTTTGGAACTTTATAATATTCCTCTAAAATCAGCCGAACTACGAATTCCGATTTACTCACCTGTTATCAGGAGAGAACCCAGTGCTGCATCTTTTAGCCCAGCACTGACCCTGAAAAGTAATTCTAACCGTACTTACCAGTAACTTGAATTTCCTTCCATAGGCTAACATTGACTGGTTTCACTTGGAAATTCTTCTGTGTGGAGTTTTGGAACTTTATAATATTCCTCTAAAATCAGCTGAACTACGAATTCCAATTTACTCACCTGTTATCAGGAGAGAACCCAGTGCTGCATCTTTTAGCCCAGCACTGACCCTGAAAAGTAATTCTAACCGTACTTACCAGTAACTTGTATTTCCTTCCATAGGAATCCATTGTCTGGTTTTCAGCAGAAAAGTTTCAAAGTGTCGATTTTCACAAACTACAAATATTCCTTAAAAATCGCCTGTATGACTTAAACGCATTCTTTCAACTGTTTACAGGAGATGCACCAGTGCTGGATCCAGGATCCACCACTGAGTAAGAAAAAGTAACGATAACACTACTTACCTGCTAAGTGAATTTCCTCCCATAGGATAACATTGGTGATTCTATGTGAAAAAGTTTCTAAGTGGCAACTTTTAAAATACAATAATATTCCTTAAAAATCACTACTGTAACCAAAACACTTTTACTCAACTGTTTACAGGAGATGTCCCAGGACTGAATCTAGGATCCAGTCCTGTGGTTAGAAAAGTAATCCATAAAGTAACTAATTGCATTTAACTAGAAATTCACATTGAGCTCAATGTTGCATTGTGTTTGAAATTGTGTTGCCCATTGCAACAACTGTAACTACTGTACTTAAAAGTCTATTGCCTATTTGCAAAGTATTTAAACTAAAGTAATTCATTCTGAGAAAGTATATTTTGTAATGTAATGTATAATGTAATTACAATGTAATTTAAAAAATAAAATATCTAAAAATAAATAGTTTAAAAAAATGTAGTAAATCAGTATCAAAAAAATAAATATCGCAATTAATACATTTAAAAATTGTCATTTACAAAACCTTTGAAATTCACTGAAAAAACCATAGGTTTCAGACATGTTATAGTTTGGAATTAGCATTTAAAAAACCTTTGAAATTCACTGAAAAAACCATAGGTTTCAGGCACGTTATAGTTAGAAATTAGCATTTAAAAAACCTTACAAATTCACTGAAAAAACCATAGGTTTTAGGGCCAGTTATAGTTAGTTGGACATTGCACTCGTACAAAACCCGTGAAATTCCCCCGTTATAGTTAGTTCAGCTAACTATAACTCGCGCCCCCGCAATGCACTGCTGATGACGTCACATATTACATCACTCATGACATGGTCAGTGACATCACTGATGACATCACTGATGACATCTCAAATGACATCACTGATGACATCACTGATGACATCATCCACGTGATAATCTGATGCACTCCTCACACCCTAATATAACCTTTGATACACCCACTCTAAATTACAGACGGTCATTCGCAAAACCATAGACACTCCAACACTAATAACTAGATACCCACTCACTGATTCTTAGGTCTACACACACACATCCACTCACTCACCCGTACAGTCACTCATACTTACGGTCACTCAGTACAGGACTATCATATGCACTCATACTCCTATATAGACACTCAAACACCGCCACTCATCCATAGAGGTACTCACACACCTAGTCAGTCATGCAAATAATTAAACACACTGCCATTTACTCACCTATACAGTTATACACACACCAGCTCACTTACTCATACAAATACTAGCACATTCTTACGCTCTTATACAATCACTGATACAAGCACACACTCATCCATACAGTCACTCTCACAATCACACACTCTCGCTTATAGCTATTTATATACTCCAACACACATATATACTGCCTTTCACATATGTAGTTACTCACACATGTACCACTGGGACATACATTTACTCACTAACACACTCTTACACACATTTACCCACCCATACAGTCTATCACAGATGCACTCTTGAAACCATCCACCCAGTGAATCACCCACTCACACATCTATGCACAGAGTCGCACACACCCCACCCACACAAACACTCAGGCACCCATACAGATACTCAGACAACCAATCAATAACTCATATAGACACTCATGTAGCTATTCACAAACCCATGCACCACTTACACAGCAACAGACAGACGGATACAGACATTCACCCAGTTTAGTCACTAACCCATGCATTCAGTAAGATACGTTTAATCACTCACTTATAGAGTTAGTCACGCACCTACTAAATCATCCATACAGACACTTATACACCCACTCATTCTTCAATACGCCTTTCCCTATATATATTAAAAATATTTAAACTTTACAGAAACACACAGTCACTGGATGATGTAATCAGTGATGTCATTTGAGATGTCATCAGTGATGTCACTGACCATGTCATGAGTGATGTAATATGTGACGTCATCAGCAGTGCATTGTGGGGCGCGAGTTATAGTTAGCTGAACTAACTATAACGGGGTAATTTCACGGGTTTTGTACGAGTGCAATGTCCAACTAACTATAACTGTCCCTAAAACCTATGGTTTTTTCAGTGAATATATATATATATATATATATATATATATATATATATATATATAGACAGATATATATATATGCGCCAATACTCCTTCTCATCTTGCTTCCTCCCCGCGAAAGAAAGAGCACAGACCGCTGTAGTTTGGTGCTGTTAGTTTATTATCAAGCTCTCAGTAGATCGTAGTTGCCATGAACCGTTTCGTCCCTCACAGGGGACTTGATCACATGACGCGCTTTCAGCAAGACAATTTGTTTAAATAGTATTACTTTTTTTCTCTTTTTTGTCACGTGATTTAAAGTGACGTGTGCATGAGTGAAAGGTATCAGGATACTTATGGGTATAGACAAGTTACTTACAAACGGTAAACTTTGTAACAACTTTCACAGTTAACAGGAAATTGCTGTCATAGTTTACTTTCAAAACATATTGTTCTTGGTTTTACACAGATGTTATTGTAGGTTTTATAATGTAAATAAATCTATACATGATCTATTTACATTAATATATACTTGAATAAATAATACAAATATTAGTTTACTGTATAAAATCACATATAAAATTTCAATATAAATACCTAAAAACCCTGTTTTTTCAAAAACAAATTTTATAAATATGTGTTTTCGTCAAAACCAATATGATTTTTATTGGCTTTGTTAAATTTTATGGCCTATTACATTTCCCAAACTGTTGTTTTGGTACAAATACCTTGTTTTTCACCCAACTAAATCTTAAAAGTGTACCTGTATGTGAAGGAACTCACTGTTGGTATCCCTGAATATAAATATGTGCAAAATCGCGTGAATAGAAAAGTGTCAAGTGCAGGTTCATTAACCTATGTGTAAACAGAAACTCATATCTTACTATGTGTGTTAAAAAATAGGGATGGGGTTGGCGGTTATTTAAAAACTCATTGTTTCAAATCGTATGTGTTCATGGATGAGCAGATTTTTAGTACCCACTACTGAATGTAAAGTGCAACACTGGTTCTTATGCTGTACTTGGATATTATCTAAACAAACAGACTTGCATGTAGTTTCTCAGTGGCATTAAGGCCTTTCGGGTATTTGGTGTCGAGGTTTAAAATATATAACATTTCTAATCTGCGAAGAGCTTTCTCTCGATCGCCACCCCTTTTGTTTTGTGGCACGGAGTCTATAAGGAAGTATTTCAAATCTTTAAAATTACCTCCATGAGATTCATTAAAATGTCGTGCCACTGGGTACGATTGATCATTGTTCTTTATAGCCCGCATGTGCTGGAGTACCCTTTTGTGTCCTTGCAGGATTGTACTACCCACATATTTTAAATTGCAAGGGCACTCCAGCACATATACAACATGGTCTGTTTTGCAATTAAGTGCTTTATCAATCTTTATTTCTTTCTCACCAAACGGAGTTTTATACGTTGTTGTTGTTACTCCATGTTGGCAAGCTTTACAGCTTTTGCACTTATAAAATCCCAGTCTCTGACTTAACCATGTGCCTTTTGTTTGCGGAACAGTAGGATCATTTTTGACTAGAACGTCTTTCATGGATGGGCTTCTACTGTATGTGATTGCAGGTCTTTTTGGTACCAGATCACCAATCACAGGGTCTCTTCTAATAAAATGCCAATTTTTTGTAATTATATTTTTAACTGCTCTTTCTTGTCTGTTGTAGTTTATATATATATATATATATATATATATATATATATATAGATATATAGATATCTATATATATATATATATCTATGTATATATATCTCACTGAAATAAACACAGGTTACAGGGGCGTTATAGTTAGGAAATAGAATTAACAAAACCTTATAAATTCACAAAAAAAACAAATGTTACAGGGACGTTATATTTAGGTTCACATTTTACATGCACACAACCATAGAAATTCAACAGTTATAGCTATACTTATCTCAAGAAACTATAACTCGTGCACCCATGGTAACTAGAACTCGCGCCCTGCCATGCACATTTTTCTCATCACTAATTTTATTGCAAATGTTGCAGTTATATTATGAATGATGTCATAGAAGATGTCATTACTGAGGTAATATGTGGGGTAAGTAGCAGCGCATGGCGAGGGAGCAAGATATAGTTACCTTAGGGCATGAGTTATAATTTCTTGATTTTGACTTGGGCTGATTTTGGCCCTGGGGACCCCATCCCCCAGAGTCCAGCCAATTAGAGCGAGGTTAGGGTGCCATGTGGCCCTCCTCCCCAGACTGATTTCAGCCCTGGAGACCCCATCACCCGGGGGCCCGCCACTTCATGGTGGGTGCCCTGGCCCCACCCAGGGCACAAAGTCTGCGCTGTGGGGGTCTACGGGAGGAGCCTGAATGCTCCCCCTGGTCCCTGCCAGCTTCCCTCCTCCAGTGGGAGCTGGAATTGCTCCAACATGCAGGGAGGAGCAAAAAATGCTGTACCCTGCATGCAGGGGCAATTCTTTCATCTTTTTTCCTGCTCGCTTGACACTGGGCAGGCAAACAGATGAAAAGTCCTCTCCTAGCAGACGGAAGCAATGTTCTTGCTGCCACCCACTGACATTGGACTTACTGTTTGCTCTCATTTGGTGGGAGCTGTCAAAGCTCCTGCCAAGCAAAAGCAAACAACTATGTCCGGAGGGTGGGCACCTTGGGATATAAGGAGCTGGCCCTGGGGGGTTGGCGGTCCCCAGGGCCAATAATGGCTTCAAATTGCATGGGCTGCCCCAGGGAGGTGGTGGTCCCCGGGCCGAAAACATCCCGGGAGGGGGGCCATATGGTTCATCTCCCCTTGTAAAAATCGGCCTGCCCCGGGGAGGTCATTGTCTCCAGGTCCATAAATGGGCTGGGGAGGAGGGCTGTGAGGACCACCTCCGCCACAAATTACATTGGCTTAGCCCCAGAGAGGTGGCGGTCAATGGAGCTGAAATCAGCCATGGGCAGTGGGGCCATGTACGCTCCCTTACCCAGAAAATATTTCTTTTTGTTTTGCTACCCGGGCCACCCGGGTCTGAAATTTAAACAAGCGCAGGAGACCTCGCTTGCTTTTTAAATTTGTTTGCTGAGATTCAGGGATCTGGCAAGAATTAAAAAATATATATTTGTTGGCACCGGCGTGGTCCCTGTGGGACCCCACCACCAGGCCTAGGGGGTCAGGGTATTCCTACCCTGGCCCCTGTTGTTTTGTTTTCATTTTTTGGTGCACTCAGGCTCAGTCCTGAGTTCCAAGATGGCTGCCAACACTTCCTGGTTGAAGTGTTGGCAGCCAATCAGATCTCACCATAAGATCCGCAGAGGATTCACATTCCTAGAGATCCATATTTGCTTCCTTTAATAACTCCAAAACTACTTAATGGATTTGAACCAAATTACAAAATGGTCTCTTGCTGGATCAAGAGCTACCTTTCTGCCAAATTTGGTGTAATACTGTTGAGAGGTTCGGGCTGTAGTCGTGTCTAAAATCCTTATTGGAAATTGCATAGGGGAAAATGCTTGTTGGGACACCCCCTCAATTTTCTCGGCTCCCGCTTGACGAATCTCTACAACACTTTCCAAACAGCAGCTGAAGTGAATGGCAAACTAGTTTTGAAAATTTTGTGATGATTTATCAAAAGGCGCCAAAGTTATTAGCAAAACAAAAAACGCTTATCCTGTGGAAACTATGTCCTAACTATAATTATACTGGGGACTGCCAATAGGTAATATATATATATATATATATATATATATATATATATATATATATATATATAGACATTATAGTTCGGAAATACAATTTTAAAAAACCTTAGAAATTCACTAAAAGAACCAAAGGTTATAGAGACGTTATAGTTAGGCCCACATTTCACTCATACATAACCAGTGAAATTTAGCAGTTATAGTTACCTGAGCTAACTATAACTTACACCCCCTCAATGCACTGCTTATGACCTCACATATTACATCACTCATGACATGGTGAGTGACATCACTGATAACATCTCAAATGACATCACTCATGACATCATCCAGTGAGTGAGAGGGTTTTCTAAAGATTTATGAGTGTTAAACATATATACCAAGGTACTACAAAAGTTAAAATAGTATACTTTCTGTACTACTAATGCGTGATAATATTTGTAACATATATTATGTAAGTGGCTGTGTGGCTGTGTGTGTCCATGTGTGAGTGGATGTCTGAGTGCCGGTATGGGTGTATGAGTAGGTGTGTGAGTGGCTGTATGGGTGTATAAGTAGGTATGTGAGTGGGTGTGTGAGTGAGTGAGTGGGTGTGTGAGTGGCAATGTTGGTGAGTGAGTGGGTGCGTCAGTGGCTGTATGGGTGGTTGAGTGGCTGTATGGGTGGGTGAGTGGGTGTGTAAGGGATTGTATGTGTGAGTGAGTGGCTGTCTGAATGGCTGTATCAGTAAGTAACTGGCTGTGTAAGTGGCCATATGGGTGAGTGGATGGCTGTTTGAGTGGCTGTTTGGTTACGTGAGTTGGTATGTGAGTGGCTGTTTTGTAAATAAAATGTCTGTGAATAGATGTATGTGTGAGTGAGAGGATGTATTAGTGCTTGTATGGATGTGTGGATGGTTTGTAAGTGGTTGTGTGGGTGTGTGAGGGAGTGTGTGAGTGCTTGTATGGGTGAGTGAGTGGCTGTGCTGACAGGCTGTATGGGTGAGTGAGTGGATGAGTGAGTAGATGTATAGGTGAATAAGTGGGTGTGTGAATAGCTGTTTGGGTGAGTGTGTGACTCTGTGAGTGGCTATATAGGTAAATGACTGGTTGTATGAGCAGCTGTATCAGTGAGTGAGTGGTTGTGTGAGTACTTGTATTGGTCTGTGAATAGGTATGTGAGTGGTTGTGTGGGTGTGTGAGTGGGTGTATGAGAGGATGTATAGGGGTGTGAGTGGTTGTGTGGGTGTGTGAGTGGGTGTATGAGAGGTTGTATAGGGGTGTGAATGGGTGTGTAAGTGCTTCTGTGGATGATGTAATCAGTGATGTCATTTGAGATGTCAGTGATGTCACTGACCATGTCATGAGTGTTGTAATGTATGAGGTCATAAGCAGTGCATTGCAGGGGCGTAAGTTATAGTTAGCTCAGGTAACTATAACTGCTGAATTTCACTGGTTTTGTACGAGTAAAATGTGATGCTAACTATAACGTTTCTGTAACCTTTGTTTTTTTCAGAGAATTTCTAAGGTTTATTTTTGTAATTCTATTTCCTAACTATAACGTCCCTGTAACCTTTGGTTTTTTTCAGTGAACTTCTGAGGTTTTTTAAATGCTATTTCCTAACTATAACGTTTCGTAACCTGCAGAATTCGGCAACTCTGCATTCCGCGGAGAATGCGGAGTTACTCCACACTCTGCAACAGAGCATATTTTTTTCTGTTGGTGCATTCATCACGTCATTTTACATATACGGTGAGCGAAACAAGACTTGATGGGCGCTCACTAGCAGCTGGGCAATCCTCAGCAGCCAAGGGGGCTCATCCCCCAACCAGGAGGGCCCTTTGCAGATTGGGTGAGAAAGGGGGTGGGGCCTCCGACAGGGTCTCAGCAATTCTCAGCAAGCTCGTTTCTGACCTTTATTTTGCCTTTTTCGGCTTGTTCCTGACCTTTATTTTGCCTCTTTCTGCTCCTTCCGGACCTTTATTTTGCCTAGCTCTGCTCATTTCTCACCTTTTTTATGCCTCTTTCTGCCCATTTCTCACTTTTATTCACACTCTTTCTTCTTGTTTCTCACCTTTTTTTGCCACTTTCTGCTCATTGCTGACCTTTATTTTGCCTCTTTCTGCTCATTTTTCACCTTTATCACCCTTCTTTTGGCTTGTTTCTGACCTTTATTCTGCCTCTTTCTGCTCGTTGCTTACCTTTATTTTGCCTCTTTCTGCTCATTTTTCACCTTTATCATCCTTCTTTTGGCTTGTTTCTGACCTTTATTTTGCCTCTTTCTGCTAATTTCTCACCTTTCTCATTATTCTTTCTGCTCCTTTCTGACTTCTATTCTGCCTCTTTATGCTAGTTTCTCACCTATATCTTGCCTCTTTCAACTTATTTCTGACCTTTATTTTGCCTCTTTGTGCTCGTTTGTAACCTTTATTTTGCCTCTTTCTGCTCATTGCTGACATTTATTTTGCCACTTTCTGCTAGTTTCTCACCTTTATCAATACTCTTTCTGCTCGTTTCTGACCTCTATTCTGACTCTTTCTGCTTGTTTCTCACCATTATCTTGCCTCTTTCTGCTCATTGCTGACCTTTATTTTTCCTCTTTCTGACCTTTATTCTCCCTCTTTCTACTTGTTGCTGACCTTTATTTTGCCTCTTTCCGCTCATTTCTCACCTTTATTCTGCCTCTTTCTGCTTGTATCTGACCTTTATTCTGATTCTTGCCGCTCGTTTCTGACCTCTAGACTGCTACTGTCTGCTCACTTCTTACCTTTAGTTTGCCTCTTTCTGCTCTTTATGACCTCTATTCTGCCTCTCGCTACTCATTTCTGACCTTTATTCTGCCCTCTTTCTGCTTGTTTTTTACTTCTATTCTGCCTCTTGCTGCTTGTTTTTCACCTTTATCTTGCCTCTTTCTGCTCACTGCTGACCTTTATTTTGCCTCTTTCTGCTTGTTTCTCACCATTATTCTTCCTCTTTTTGCTTGTTGCTGACCTTTATTTTGCCTCTTTCTGCTCGCTTCTCACCTTTATCAACTTCTTTCTGCGCGTTTCTGATCTTTATTCTGCTTTTTTCTGCTCGCTTTCTCACCTTTATTCTGCCTCTTTCTGCTCATTTCTCACCTTTATTTAGGCTCTTTCTGCTTGTTGCTGACCTTTATTCTGCCTCTTTCTTCTTGTTTCTGACCTTGATTATGACTATTTCTGCTAGCTTCTCACTTTATTCTGTCTCTTGTTCTCATTTCTGACCTTTATTCTGCCTCTTTCTGCTAATTTCTCACCCTTATCTTGCCTCTTTCTGACATTTATTCTGCTTCTTTCTGCTCCTTTATGACCTTTATTTAGCCTCTTCCTGCTCTTCCCCAGGACTGTGGGGTGGAGCCACAAGGTACCCGTGGTCCCAGCTGGCTCTCTGCCTTCTGCGGGAGCCGGCATTGCTTTCACACACAGGGAGATGCTAAACATGCAGCTCCCTGTGCTTGAAAGCAATTTGTCTGTTCCCTGCTCACTTGACAGCAGCAGATGAATGAATGAATGCTTCTTCCAGCAAGCGGGACCATTTCTCTACTTTCGCTTCCTGAAAGCGGAGTGTTTGCTCTGACTTGGTGAGAGTGGTTAAACTCCCACCAAGGCACAACAAACAGCTATGTACCAGGGGTGGGCACCCCGGGACCTAGGCAGAGCCGGCCCTCTGAAGTGGCGGGCCCTAGGTCCATCTATGGCTCCAGGAAGGGGGGCTATGCGGCCTCCCTTCTTTCATAGGAACGGATCACCTTGGGGAGGTCATGGTCCCCAGGGCAGAGAATGGTCTGGGAGGGGGGACGCGCACCCCCTCTTTTTTAAAATACAGAAACCGGGTGATGGTGGTCCCCAAGGTGCGGGGGTCCACGCAGCCCTGCTAAATTTAACAAATAGCCCCAGGTAGGTGGTAGTCTCCGGGGAACAAGGGGGTCAATGCGCCCCCGAATCATTTAATATATGAGCCCCTGGGCATAATTAAGCCCCAGGAGGGGGGCCCCATGCACACCCCTCCTTTTACTTCCCGCATGCCCCTGGGACATGGCCCACACGGGGGTTAAACTTTTCAGAAGTGCAGAAGTCTGCACTTCTTTTTTTTCTGCCAGAGCTGCAGCTCCAGCCCGGCTCCTGCTGAAAGGTTAGAAAAAAAACACACCGAAGAGGCCGAAGGGGACAGGGCATTACTTCCCTACCCCCTTCTCTTTTTTTAATGTTTTTTGTGGGACTCGGCTCAAGCCGAGTCCGAAGATAGCTGCCAAAACTTCCTGTTTTGAAGTTTTGGCAGCTAATCAGATCTCAGTACGAGATCGGGAGGGTTTGCGGACCCTTTGCGTTCCATACAAATTTTAATTTTTTTTAATAACTCGGATTTACAGAAAAAGACACTTCTCTGGACCAACAGCCACCTTTCTGCCAAATTTCATGTAATTCCACTCAGCGGTTTGGGCTGTAGCTGTGTCTAAAGTTGCTATGGGAACTAACATTTTTTGACCCCCCCCATTTTTCTCAGCCCTTGGTTGACGGATCACCCCGAAACTTTCCATGCACAACAAGAATCACTGGGGCACTTTTTTTTTTAAAGATATGTATGATATGTGTGTATATATATATATATATATATATATATATATATATATATATATATATATATATATATATATATATATATATATATATATATATATATATATATATATATATATATATATATATATATATATATGTATAAAATGAAAAAGTCTCCCCAAACCCCTTTACGATAAAGGGAGCCGGCACTCTTAATCAAGGGAATTCTCCTGTTTATTTGTACAAGTCACAACGGACACAGGAACAAAAAAAGAGAGACGCGTTTCGGCAGTCACGCTGCCTTTGTCAATCTACAGTGCGCCATATTGGTGCTCTTCTTAAAGCATCTGAATCAATAGACATAAAAGATGCACTAGTCTTTAGCAGCAATTGGGTACATATAAACACGTGGGAAAGACAAACAACAATTACAGCAATACAGCATAACTGTAGCTTCTCAGTGTTGGTAACAACAAAATAAATTCTATAAATGAGTTTACTTTTAAAACAATTTCCAGACTGTGCCGCTGAGTGTTATGCCTGTAATTTAAATGTTCATTTTGTTTTAAAAATCCCATCATGCATCACAATAGCATGTGTAAAAACCGGACTGGATTGCAATTCGAGTCCTTAGGTCCTTAGCTGCAATAAAGGCATCCCAACAATGTCTTTATAAAAACAAACGACACGCACTCCAAACTATTTTTTAAAACAAAATTACTTCCAGTCTTGTCGCCTTACAAGTTCATTTACGAGCTCCTGTCTCATCAGTCATACCTTTTGTCTCGAGGGACATCCTGCCCTCGTACTCTGAAACGAACTCTGTTTTCAGAGTTTCATGGAATGCTTCCATTAAGAAAGGCTCACGAAGGCGACATCATTCTGTTAAGAATCAAATTCCTGTGTCCGGTGTGTCCCAACTCGACAACCAGTAGTAGGGTCCCCTGATATACATATATATACAATACCCTTTCAGGGTTAGGATTATAAATAAATTATGCAAATAAACTCTGGGTAGTGCCCAAGTTTAAGTGGAGAGCAGCTCTAATATAGAGCGCCCTACAACACCAGTGACACTCTGATTTTGTTCACCTCAAATGTCTGTTTTCCAGCAAAGTTTTTAAGCATAGGGTTAGAACAGTACCAACCACGCCGAGCTACAAAGGGACTCAGGGCCAGATGTATGAAGGAACATTTTTGCGAGTCCTTAATAGCGATTTTTAGAGAATCGCTATTAAGGACTCGCAAAATGCTATGTAGATAGGAATCGCAATAATAATTGAGATTCCTAAACATTCCTTAATTGCGTATCGCAAATTGCGATTCGCAATTAAGGAATCCCAATAGGTACCCAATAGGTACTTGCAAATTGCGCATGCAATTTCAAGGGTGCAAGGGTGTCAAAGGGACACCCTGTTGCACCCTTGAAATGTGCATGTGTGCACATGTGGTGCACATACATGCCCTAAGGGCACGTCTGTGCGCCACATGGCACTTTGAAAAATGCCAAAATATGCATTTTTCAAAGAAATAGAAATTACCACCAACTTGAAGTTGGTGGTAATTTGCGATTTCTTAAACCAGAAATCGCACAGCTTGGGTGCTTCCTGCATTGCATTTAAGGCATCGCAATTTGCGATTCCTTTAATGCATTCGCAAAATAGGGAATTGCAAATTTTGCGATTCCTTATTTTGCGATTATGATTTTTCTTCTCTACATTGCGCAATGCTATTTTACGAACGCAAACGCTGAAATTCTGCGAATTTCAGCGTTTGCGATCGCAATTTAGCTTGCTACATCTGGCCCACAGTCTTTTGGCATTTCTACAGCAAAGTCTTTAAGCATAGGTTTAGCAGAGTGTCATCCATGCCGAGCTGTCACTTTATCATCAGAGGCATTTTCCTCTTTCTAAGTGTGCTGCAGAATGCACACATAAAAAGATTTAAAAAAACAAGGAGAAATAAACATATTTCTGCTTGTTATGCTTCTTCTGGGAAGGCGTAGCATTTTGAAGCATTCCCAGGTGTACCTTTCTTGGTAAATCTGGGAATGCGACCAAAACCATGGTTGGATGCGTGAGATCACCCACACTCCACCCATGGAATGCCTTCCCAGGGCAGAGGAACGGAAGCCAGTGACTTGCGCTGCCTGGCGTTACTCCAGATCTACAGGGTGGCCTTCTGTTGCTTGGTAAATCTGACTTAGGAATTGTATTGCCTTTGCAACACCCTGCGAGATGCAAGGGCAATGTATTCTCTTAAAAAATCTGGCCCTTTGTGGGTATAATTATTCTAGAACATACAAAATGCAGATAAAACTTGCAGGGGGGACGACGATTTTGTTAACACTTCAAAGAAGCAGATTGTTGTGGAAGGCATCATTATTTTCCAGGATGCTGCAGTCCTAGCTTAAAAGTGTTTTTATTGCAGTTGCTGAGCAGTGAAGGATGTGACATTTGACTACTTTAAAGAAGTGAAATTAAACTTACCTCGAGGTATAAATATAAAATTGCTCTAAACGCATAATCACAAACTTGCAAATTTGTGAAGTATACAATGTGAATCTATGGCTTAAAGTTAATTAGTCACAAATATACATCTTTTTAAAGAGTAAAAAATGTGAGGGGCACATGTAGATTAAGGGTGTAAGCCTTGTACATTTTTCTTCCACCTGTTTAGATGCCTTTTGAGTTGTATATGTAAGGATGTGCCTTGTCTGTGTCGGAGATGGCAATCATGGAATACAAGAAATCCTGTAAGAAGTGACAAGACATGTCCCAACATTCCTGCTAGATGAGTGAGTTGATAGTCACATTAGAGACAAATGAAGGCATCGTTCTTCCTAAATGACTGGTCCAAGAACCGATTCTCAGGGAAAGAATGATGCGAGGTTCAGTAGCTCATTGAAGAGGCAGTATTGAAGGCACTGTCAGCTGAATAAGCGAAACAAAAAAGCATTCACTATTTAAAAGGGGAAAGGTCATGAATCTTACTTACTCTTCTACATCCACGTCCTTGTAACCAGAAGAAGCAGTTGGAAGGTAAGTTTGATGTGAGAAAGTGAGTCATTTTGGGGCATTTGGTTCTCCACAGCTGAAACAGAAGCAAAATACTCTCAGACTTTAGTTCCTCAATTTGATAAACCTTCCATTGTGACATTGCCTGTACATGATAAGATAAAGGCTTCAATACTGAAAGAATTTTTGAACTTGGATCATTTATTTATTCTAAGAATTCTACAGAATATTTATACTCTAGAAAATGCTGAATCTGTGTTACTATACGCCCCTAAAATAGACTCTAAGCTAGTACCTTGACTAGGAGTGCTTCAGTCACTTCAGAAGATTGTGCCCAAATCGATGCAATGGACAAACTTATAGAATGTGCTCTTAAAACATTATTACTAAAACAGGCTTTTAGGCGAGGGACTAATGCAGCATGAATGACTCAGCCTTTAGTAGAAGACTTTCAGAATCTAGCGGGAGCACTGCAGGAAAGAGAAGTTGTTTTGATTTACTTGAACACATGGAGCAACAAGCTAGATTAATTTCACATATCTCATGTAATGTATTATATACCTCTACATTGGCTTCTGGAGCTGTCGTGGCTTTTACTTAGGCACAGGTGGATGAGAGGCTGGAAGGTGAAAGGTACAGAATGGGCTCTTTTGTTTAAAAGTGGTCCTTTCAAGTGAGTAACAAAGTGCTTATTTCCACATTCCAGTGAGATAAAGCATTAGAGGTTCTTGATGTGTGTGGTACAACATCAACAAGTCCAGATTGTGTACTTCCTTTTGGCATCAAATTTGACCCAAGGGTATTCACCAAAGTCATGGCATTGTTGGCGGTGCAGGTTCATGAAAGGAGTATAGAGATGTATCTGTACTTGGATGATTGTCTGATCTATTCACCATCCAGTGATCAGACAGTCCTTTGCATGAAAAAGTGCTATTTATGATCCGGACCATGGCCTCTAGATCAACTGAAAGAAGACTGAGCAGGTAGCACAATTTCACACTATGTGGGTCTATTGATGCTGCAAGTTTTTAGAATGCAGGTGCTTCAACATCATGTGGTAGCCCTACTAAAGCAGAAAACTCCCAGAGCAGGGTCATGGCTTAAGTTCAAGGGGATCTGGCTTTTAGCATAAAAGTGATCACATGGACCAGATTTCACCTAAGTTTGATGGAACATTATCTTCAGGCATCTAGTTCACTACCATTACAGAAGTTCAATAGCAGCATTTCCATCATATTATCCACCAGGGAGAATTTAACATGTTGACTGGATCATTATCATCTCAGGACTGGGATGTCTCTGAAATTTCCGGTGCCCAGAATTCGGACCACCAATGGCAATTGTGCATTATTGGCATGCAGTCCTGAATACTCTGGAGCTACTGGGTCATTGGTCTCTTCAAGATAGAAATTGCTCGTTGAACTTTGTTTGGATTTTCTCCTCTATTGAGGAGAACAGCCATTTGAGTAAATATGAAAAATAGGACAATGACAGCCCATTTAAACCATCAGAGGGGTTTTCATTCAAAGATCCTGGCAAAAGTGGCCTATCAACTCTTTTGTTGGGTAGAGAGTTGGATTTTATTCCTCAGTGCAGTAGACATAAGGAGTGAAGAAAACTGTCCTATTTGTGAGGAAGACAGTACTAAGAACTCACCTACGTTTGTGTACAAAAGAAAAACATATCTTATTGCCCTTCACATCAGTGTGTTGCAGAATGCCAGAGCTCCCTTGCCATCAGAGCCACTCCAGTGCTTCTGTACTCACAGGAGACTGGAGGGACTTCCCATGGGTTTCAGGTCGCATGGAACGTGGGTGTCAGCAGTGGTATGTCAGAATGCTGCGTGGCTTCTTTAAGATGGAAATGTACACCATAAATTCTGAAAGAGAGCAGTACCAGCCATATACATTTCCTTTCCCAAGATGATGGTTAGTCCATTGGAAGTTGTTGGAGTGGCCCAACTCAAGATGCTGCACAGTTGCCTTCTGTGATGTCAGATACTGCTTCAAGCATATATAAGGCAGCGCTTAGAGGAGCATGATGCCTTGCAACATGTTTCACTCCTTGATTTCTTATCACTTTCAACATCCTCTTGCTATTCATTTTGTCTCTGCTTTTTTTTCCTCTAGCAGTTAAGACCAGTTTCTTTGTTGATTATTCTTTGTGTCTGCTTGATCTGTTTCGCTCTTTCCTCTTTCATGGTCTTTAGGAGGAGTTTGGTGCCTTAATATTTTCACCAACTATATCTTGATCTTCAGCCAAGACTTACTCAGATGATTGTCAATGGATCTTTTCCCCTTTGTGGGGTTTTCCTCCAAGCTGTGACTATCTAAAGGAGAAACCTACCTATATTCTTCTGCACATGGTGGCACAGTGGCTACTGGGAGGAGTCACTCTTTTCTCATGCAAGCTACAAGGGCACTCAAACCTCCACAACTTCCAGAGCTTGACAATGGCGTGGAGGCCAACAGACTCAGCAGAATGGATAGAAGCAGTGATATTTAAAGCCATTTGCCAGGGATGGGAAATCCCAGTAATTGATCTTGTTGCATATTAGAGGAACTCAATTACTCCTAGATTCTTCAAAAGGTTTCTAGTGGAGGCTGCCTGGAGAGTAGGAGCTATGTCTTGTCCTTGGCCATAGAGTAGTTTTATGCCTTTTCCATATATTTCAAAAATCCTCACTCAGACCAAGAAAGAGGGTTCCTCTGTAATTCTGGCTGTTTCAGTTTTTCCCCACCTTTTTTGATTTTTTCTTCCTCGTCAAATGATAACAGGACCCAGAGCTACTGACATTCAAGCAACCCTCAGATAGGCTTAACTACAGGAAGAGGTGGGAGGGGTCGCAAGGTGGGTTTGAAGTTAGTGATCAATGGGTCCTTTAATTCACATTAAATCCTGCAGCTAGCTGTGTTCTTTATCAATGCACCAGCTGAATGATCCACAGCCAGGAGTCACAAGCTAATTTTGTAATGTTCGTCCACCCTTAGGCGTGGTGTTAGAAGGCAGTGCTGTCTGTCCTTAACCTGTTCACCGAGTTTTCCCACTGCTTGTCCAGAGTTATCCACCTGGAAGTAGACCTCATCAATTAAAAAAAGGCTTTCCAGTTGCTCGTCCAAGGAGCCACACTTTGCAGCAATAGCCAGGTGAGTGGCTCCTACGGCAGTGGATGCAGGCGTTTCTGCTGCCAGCCAGTTCAGGCGTTCACTGACTCATGGTGGGACTGAACGAGTCTTCACTTCCCCTCTGATAATTACAGGTCTGGGCAACCAGATACCTGGGAATGAGGGGAGTTGCCCCATTTGCTTGTTGCCTTGGCTTGACCCCTGTGTGTGAAGTGTCACATGTCTAGTGGCGGTCTTGAGTCATGCTGATGAGCTTTTGCCCCCTTCCTCAAAGAGGTACCATAGTAGAAAATCCAGACCTGCCTTCACCGTCAAACCAACTCCAGTTGGAAGTGTGTGTAAGCCCAGGCAGCTAGTGTCACATCACCTTTCAAAATGACAATTGTGCGCAACTGCTGAGTTCACACACAGGGGCTTCAAGAGGCATTTCTGTCACCAGAATCCAGGTTCCCTCATGTCCCAGCTCCTTTCCTTCCAGACTGCCCCGAGGAGTAGGTTGGGCTGCTCCTTGGTCACTAAAAACCCAGACATGCTGGGATCAGGACTGGAAGGGACAAGAAGCAGGGACTCCTGGGGCATAGCCATAGAAAGCACTGCGATTCGGTTCCCATGTATTGTGCTTGGTGAGCTTAGGTTTCAACTCAGGAGGACTTACTGTCACATGGAGCCCACCCCCGGGACTAGCACCAGAGTCCCAACAACAGGTCTCTGCCAGCAGGCCTCTTTGCCAAGCTCACCCCTGCAGCACCCAGAAGAGAATCCTGGATCACACGCATCATTGGCCTCTTGTGTCAATCAAGTCGTTTGTGGAGGAGCTGCCCATTCCTTGTCCAGTGCCTCGCAGCCATGGATCAATCTGCTACTGACATGCAAGAGCCTGTGTTCTGTCTGGGAGTTTGGGCTCGCACCATCACTCACACAAGCTGCTCCACGGTTCAGGATTCTTTTTTTTTTACAGGGCAGGTTCACCTATGGATAGTTTATTACAACCTTTACTTCTTTTAGATAGTAAGGTTTTATCAACTTCTCCATACTATACTAAGGCTGTTGTCAACCCCAGAAGAGCTGATCCAAGGACCTCACTAAACCAACTACTAGGTAGTAGCAACAAGCAGTGTGAATAAAGGGCAGGGTCCTAGTCAATATAAGCATATGACTCACATATACTGATGGATCCTCGTTAATGGGAAAATAATTGCAATCCTAACAAGAATGGGGTTCAGCTTGCTACCTGCACTTATTGACAACATGTAGCACATGTGCAGTCCCAGACATCTAAGGAATCATAGATCTGTTATTGTTCATTTATGTGTGGCTGAACACCACTTGTCCCTTGAAGAAGTTGAACGCTGATTGCTGTGAATCGCATAACTGGTTAGCATGGAGAAGCCTCTTTCGTTATCAGAAATAACCAGACAAATCACTCTACCAACTAAGAATGGCCATGCACCACCACCCACAGAATGAAGAAAGAGTTTCAGTCAGCCAATGCTTTCTATGTCTGGGTCAGATAACGTTTCCTGTGTTGAGTCAAGTTAAGCCATAGGCTCAAATTCTGCTGGTGCCCTTCCTTAAGTTCCTTTAACTATCAGCTTTGCAACCATACTACCCCCAGAATACAAAGACTTTGGTTTTCCAAAAGCAGCTCAGCAGTTTTTGGGAATAACACCTAATCGGCATCACTTATCAAAAGTTCCAACTCTCTCCACGCATGCCAATCAGGCTTTTGGACTAAAGACTCTGCCGAAGCAGCCCTACTCAAGGTCTCAGATACCATTAAAATGACCCTAGATGCATGGAGTGATCCAGTATTGATACTGGTGGACTTATCAGCAGCATTCAATACCATTTCACATGATATCCTTCTTCTGCGAATCCAAGATGTAGGGATCTCCCATAAAGCTTTATCCTGGCTTAGATGCTTCCTAACCGATAGGAGACAAACTGTGGTCTTAGGAGAATTCTTCTCTAAAGTAAAGCTGATTACAAAGGTGGTACCACAGGGATCGTCCCTTAGCCCTGCTCTTTTTAATATTTACACTGCACCTCTAATTTCTCTAAATTACTCCTCGGGAATCAAATCCACCTCCTATGTGGATGATCCTCTCACTAAACAGAGGGCCAACTGTCTAAGAACTTAGGGGCATATTAGCAAGACCGGCGATAAAATTATCGCCGTTTTAGCGGCAGACCGGCGATAATGTGCTTGCTAATAAGCGTTATAGAATTCCAATAGAAGCCCAGGTTAGATGTCCTGCACATCTAACCTGGGCTTCTATTGGAATTCTATAACGCATATTAGCAAGCCCATTATCGCCGTTTTGGCGGCAGTTTTCTGCCGCTAAAACGGCGATAATTTTATCGCCGGTCTTGCTAATATGCCCCTTAATTTTCAAAAGTGTCTCTCAGATATGACTTCATGGATGCAAAACAATCACCGTAAGTGCAATTCAGCAGAAACTGAAATTCTCTTTTTGTAAAAATCTAACTCTTTTTCTCCTATACACTGGTGGCTAAACTCAGTCTCCCCCCCACTAGATACAGTTAAAGTAGCAAGGAATTTGGGGGTCAAATTTGATACTGAACTATGCTTTCAACCCCAAGTGGCAGTGGTATACGGGAAATCCCTCATGAAATTCTTAAATTTTCTCCCCCTCACGGTCAGGAAAACTGTAGCATTTGCCCTCATTACATCAATACTCATTTATTGTAACAGCTTTCATGTGGGCTGTGCAAAACAGTTAATTCATAATTTTCAGATGGTCCAACACACAGCAGCCAAAGTGGTGCTACAGCTCCCCAAACGAGGCTTTGCATCTGCTGCATTAAAAAGACTCCACTGGCTATCCATTCATAAAGGAATTATGTTTAAGATACTGCTGTTAGTCTTTAGTGCCTTTAGGGACACAGGTCTTCTGGTCAGGCTCAGTGATTACAAGACCCTGAGAACATTGAGATCCACAAGTGCAAAGCTGCTGAAGCCACCAGCCTTCAGATTAAAAAGTAAAGGCAGAAAACCTTTTATGGCGTTAGGCACTAAAGCATGGAACCAACTGCCAATGCGTTTCCGATTTATAAATTCAAAAAAGAGGCCTTTAAAAAGACTCTGAAGACGTGGCTTCTCCAAGCCTCGGATGCACTATGTTACAGCCTGAACTAAATGGTTTCCATTCAGGCCTAGACAGGGTTCACACTGCTGCTTATTACAGTGCCAGGATAATTTCTGAGTGACAATGTGCTTTAGAAATCCTTCATTCATTCATTCCTATATTCAGAACTACAACAGTATCTGATTGTGTTCAAACCCGTCTTTCATTCTTGATAAATTAAAACATTGCTGTCAAATGAGAGTTCTCTTTGATTCATCTTTCACTGTTTCGAGAGTTTCACCTCTGGTGTCACAATATGAAAGGCCCCAGCCACCCCTCTTAATCATGTCCCCAGTTCTAAAAGCAAACAAAATAGAACCAGGATCCTATTAAATTTTACCTGTCTGAAGTACTCAGGCAACTAGCCTTCTTGAACATTCTAATTCTTTTCAAGTACTGGATTTCGACCCCAGGACACTCATTCAACAACTTGAAGGCTACCCTAAGAGGTAGTGGTAGGGATAAGTGGTAGTTCAGATCATGGCAGACTGCAAACTCGATCCCAAGATCCAAGTGTCAGCTTTGTAACTGGAGAAACTCAAATATATGCTATTCAAACTGGAACTACTATGGCTGCTGGCACAAGACTTCCCTTGAATGGATCCTCGTTAAAATATTTAAAGTATTCTCACTCTAATTACAGAGCCTCAAAAGAGTCATGCATTGCTATTTTTCATCACTCCCTCACCAAGTTGGGGGTGGGTAATTTGAATAACTACTGCCTTCATTGGATGCAGTATCCATTTCTCATGCTCCCTCCCCGGAATTGAACTCTGATTCCATGTTATCCATGGCCACCACTGTAGGAACAGAAAGTACCACTGTAAGTTGGATATCCAAATGTATTTTCACCATTACGGGGAGGTGTGATCGCCCAGAGATTATCTAAAGTCACCAAAGTGGCTAAGCAAGCCTTGATCCGTCTTGACCTGATAAATGCACACATCTTTGGAGATTAGAGCTAATCAGTATGTATAAACTCTAGAATTACCATTGTTATCTAAGTAACAGATGGAGCCATCAAATGAATGATAAATGATTTAATGCAGCATTCTCAGTTTTACTGTACCACTGTGTGTACTTACTCATTAAGTACTTTTTGAGACAATCATGTTTTACTGGCATCTCCTGGAGGAAGGGGGAAGCCACATGCCCATTCAGGACTGACCTTTATACCCTAGAGAGCTTGTGGTCCAGTCCTGCCTGCAAGGGCTAGGTGAATAGGGTGATAGCATGAGCATTGGTGGCCCAGTCTGCTTCACAACAATGGAAGGGAGCAGCGGGCTAAGGGGTAGCATGGGTGATGGGGACACCATGCAGAAAAGTCATTCTGAATCACATTGAAAATGTGCTGGGTGAAGAAAGAGCAACATCCTGGCACAAGGGTCTGGAACAATAGGCAGCATCCAAGACTAGTATCACCAAGCCCCATCTACTCTGGTCAGACTAAATGGGAGCGAGCTACCAGGTTGAATGGCCTTTGCTCTCCTCGATGGAGAGACCCTCTGGAAGGTGAGCCTCCCCAAAAGTTAGCAGCATGCCCTGTCCAGGATGTCTGTTTTGTGTCCCTATCTGCTTTCTGCAAAAGACAGGCTTATAGAAGGGTCTATGGTGCAGGGATGAAAGCTGGAGGAGGACCTGGGTCCCTGGGGGCTGGTTCAGGCCAGCAGGGACCCTTGCACAACCAGGTCATAACAGCCAGATGACAAATGGGTCCTGAGCACTCAGTTCCTATTAATGTGGAGCAAGGTCTCTAGCATTTCTTGTAGTTTGTGCACCCTGGGTGACAAAGGGTAGTACATGTGCAAATGTATCTGGCCTCCTGGAGCCTGGGCTGGGCTAGAAGCTTCAATTGAGCCCACATTACACTACCAGGGAAGCTCCACTGTTTGGGCACTCCATGGATTCTTGGGACATGTGCGATCAGATGCCTAAAATTAAGAGAACGGCTATCTGGTCTTACTGTGCCCTCCAAGGCAAGCTGCTGTTTGCATTGGGGGAAAAATAACACAATTAATGTGACAGAATGAGTTGAACCCTAAATTCAAGGGTTTTAATGAAAAAGCAGGGCAGAGGAAAGGAGAATTCATTTCTTTTGATAAAAACACTCTTGCCCACAGTTTGTGGCATGCGTCATCATCATGTCTTTATTAAATCATAGTGATGTTCTTCCAGGGTGAGCTCAACCTCTAAAACACTAAATATTATTTGTTGGGAAAGGGAAATTATAATTCTCAAGAGGGTTACCCCCTAGCTTTTATTCTGAGTTCCTCAGACAATATACAAATTAGTGATGGAGCACCAATGGTCAGTGTCTGGAGTTCATTACCCAGAGCCTTGGGCCTGCCACAGATCTGACTGGGACCGGTCAGAGCTTTCAACCCTGCAGGAGACCTCCCCAGGTTTGTAGCTCCCTGTCTGGGGTATGGAAGGTTTTAGGAAGTGGAAAAGACGCCGTCATTTTGAAAGTAGCAGTTTATTCAAGTAGCAAGGAACAAACCCCCGAGGCACACACGTCCAACGTAGACAGCAACTCCCAGCTCTCTCACGGATTCTACACTCCAGAACCCGGTAGAGAACCATGGAAACCATGCAGATGTCCCGTGCACACAAGGTACAATACAACACATCTTTCCCCCTATTTAGAAAAACAAACAAAAAACATTAAAAAAAACAAATTAAAAAAACAAAGTTAAAACATATACCAATCAGACCTAGAGATAAAACATCCTAAACACATGAATAATCTTTGTGCCAAAATGGTTTGGATCTAATGCGATCCGACACCCTTCTGATATCACTATCATTGGAACCAGAAATGCAAGAATCATTTACCTTTTTCAACCAAATGTCACGTTCCAAACTGTTGCACAAAGTAATCTTCTGCATATTCCACCTCCTACCATCATTCAACCAGACACAGTTACCAACAACTTTCAAAACCTCTTTGGGCTTGGACCACTTAGATAAACCCACTCTCTGATTTCCCACAAGAAATGTTCTTACCCAGTCACCAACCCTAACATCACGAACATTCCTTCTTATTTTGTCATTGTGTCTATTTGTGTACCTTTGTTGGTAATCATGTACTCTACGTGCCAAAACCTCCTTATGCGCATGCTTGGAACCCTCTTTGCACATCCATGCCGGTGTTAACTTGTTACATGCCAAACGTCCCTTAAGGAGATTAAAAGGAGTTTCTTGAGTAGCAGTGTGAGGTGTGATGCGATAACTCCAGATCATCTCTTTCACAGCTCCTTTAACCATAGACCCATCAGCATCAGCCAACTGCACACATTCCTTTAACACACAATTAAATCTGTCAATCATACCATTTTCTCTAGGATTGTAAACAGCAGTGGTACAATGCTTCACACCACACATCTTCAAATACTCGGTAAATTCATTTGCCAGAAACTGTGGACCGTTATCAGTAGTGATACTCTCTGGGTAACCTTCTCTATGGAAGACTTCTTGACAGAAATCTATGACATTGGACGATTTGATCTCCTTCACAAACGCAACCTCAGGCCACTTGGAAAACTAGTCCATCATGATTAAGCATATTTGTTCTCAATACCTTTGGCACTGAACGGTCCACAAATATCCATGGCAAGCTTTTGCCATGGCTTCTCAGGCAATGGAGTAGGCGTGATGGTGGTTTCTTGAGATGTGTGGGATTTATCACAACACATACATGCAACACAATTTCGCACACATCTCTCAATATCATTATCCATGTCGGGCCACCAGAAATCACATCTGGCCCGCCTCTTCATGCCGGACATGCCATTATGTCCTTCATGTAAGAGTTCCAATAAACTTGTACGCAGCGCAGCAGGTACGACCAGTTTGTCCATTCTCCTGACCACACCACCCTCAACAGATAGCTCTGACCAGACCATCATGTATTCCGACAATTCTTTTCTAATCTGCGAATCATGAGTGGTATAATCAGATAAACAAGAAATTACTTGTTGCAACGTTACATCTTGCAAAACTGCTTGTTTCCATTCCTCTTCGCTAACAGCACCCTTGCACGACTCATTTACTGTAGCCACCAACCATTTTTCTTCCACCTCATCAAAATCCTCACTCTCACTTACCCCCACTGGTAAGGGTAACCGGGACAAACAGTCAGCATTGCTGTTCTTGAGGCCAGGAACATATTTCAACTGAAAATCGAATTCCTGCAACCTGTACAACCATTTTGCTATTCTGGGAGTGGCTTTCCCAGCACCCTTTGTAGTAAAAATGTCTATTAATGGTCTGTGATTGGTCCTTAATTCAAAATTTGTTCCCCATACATATGTTTTGAAATAATTGACGCCCCACCAACAAGCGAGTGCTTCTTTCTCGATGACTGAATATGTAGCTTCTGCCCCCCTAAGGGTACGAGAAGCGAAAGCTACTACCCATTCTCTGTCATCCTTCCTTTGCATGAGGACCGCCCCCAGGCCATAAGCACTTGCATCCACAACAACAATGGATTTGTTGTGAGGGTCAAAAGATTTAAGAGCTACTGCTTTGGTAATGTCAGCCTTTATACTTTCAAAAGCCGATTGACAATCTTGACTCCACACAAAAGAAACACCTTTCTTCATTAAAAGTCTCAAGATATGAACCTTGGATGCAAAATGTTGCACAAATTTTGAATAGTACTCCGCCAACCCAAGGAAAGAACGTAACTGTTCCTTGTCGGCAGGCGCTGGGGCGTTTTCAATGGCCTCTAGTAATTTTTTTTTAGGTTTCACACCATCAGGGGAAAGAGTGTGTCCCAGATAATCAATTTGTTTTACACCAAATTTGCACTTTTCAGCAGAGACAGTCAAACCAGCAAGTTGTAATTTCATCAAAACACCATTTAAGACAACATCATGATCCGGTTTGTTCTTCTCCCAAACCAAAATGTCATCTTGAAAAACCATCATGTTATTAACACCTTTCAGGATACTGCTCATAAGTCTCTGAAAAACTGCTGAGGCAGAAGCTAACCCGAAGGGCATTCGTAGGAATTGGAACGCTCCCTCAGGTGTTATGAATGACGTTAGATTCCGGGAATCGGGGTGCAATTTTACCTGGTGATACGCATTGGAAAGGTCAATGGACGAAAAATACTTAGCATCCTTGACACTGGCTATCATTTTGTTGATGCGTGGTAAAGGGTGACGGTCGACCCAGATGTTTTTGTTCAAATCTCTCAAGTCCACACAAATGCGCAACTTGCCATTCGATTTGCGTGCCAAAACCACTGGACTTAACCATTCTGACGCCTCAATGGGCTCTATGACTTTGGCCTAGCACAACCTGTCCAATTCTTGCCTCAGTTGAGGTCGCAAAGTAAACGGTACATTCCTAACCATATGAACAACTGGAATGGCAGTCGCTTTTAATACAATCCGATGCTCAAACTTGTTCAAACATCCCAGTTTCGCACTGAACAAATCCGGATATTTCATGTGCCACTTAGAGATAACACTGTCCTGAGTTAGAAGAACTTGGTCCGGATGATTGGGATCAAGTATCATGCCCACATTTTTTTGTTCCTTCCACCCCAATAAGGCTTTACCCTTTTCAACAACATACACTTTAGCTTGCGTGCTCCTATCTTTATACAAAATGTGCCCTACAAAATACCCCAACACCGGAAGCTTGGTACCACAGTATCCCTCTGGTTCAATGTCCGGGGGCATAAGATTGCATTTGCCTGTGGATTCCCAAACCTTCTTATCAATTATGGTGTACGGGGAACATGAATCAGCCCACATCGACACATTGACTTGGTTGAGAGAAAGGACACACTTGGGAGGATGATACGTTCCAGAAACCTCATTAACTTCATTGCCCCATATGACCATCCCTTCGACATCGCTGTCACTCTCGTTCTGTGATGCCACATCATTGTCCCTAACTAAATTCACAGAACGTTTCCAAGCTTCACTATTCCCAGATCTACACATTTTGGAAAAATTACCCACTTTGTTGCACCTGAAACAAGTAGCTTTAGCAGCAGGACACCTTGGAGCTTCAGTGGTGTGTCTAAAACTACCGCACCTGAAACAAACACATTTGTTGTTACCAAATGGCACTCTGTCATTAGAGAATTTTGCACGAAAAGGAACATTGACCTTTTCAGTGGAAGAATTAGATCGAACTTGAACATTTGTAGCTTCACCCACATTTTTAGATTTGCGATTACTGACAACATTAATGTCGCCTTTCTCCTTCCCTTGTTCGCTATTGAGTTCTTTGACATAGAGTGATGTGTTCTCAACCCTCCTGGCTATGTCAATAGTTTTTTGTAGAGAAGGATCCTTCAATTCTAATAATCTCTCTTGGATCTTACAATTATTAGTTCTATTTATGAACTGATCTCTAATTATCTCTTCGGGAAGATCCCTAAATCTGCATGAAGCAGCTAATGTCCTTAATACAGCCACATATTGTTCAACCGTTTCTCCAGTTAACTGTGCTCTGGAGAAAAATCTATGTCTTTCTACTACAATGCTGGTTTTTTTCCCATAATTATCTTCTAATGCTTTTAATGTTTCTAAATATTCATCAATAACAACCTCTTCAGAACTTGAACCCTCTTCTTCACCTTCCCTTACACGGCTAGTGGAATTGACAAATACAGGTTTAGGTAAGGTTTTCAATACTTTCCTGCCTTCTACTACTAGGTTGTGTTTTAATAAGGCCAATTTGCGAGAAGCTACAAAAGTTTCCCCACCTATAGCCTCGAGATATGTCTCAAATGACTCTTGCCAATCTTCCCACACAATGAAGGAAGGCCAGGATTTTGTAAAAATTTGGGTGGCGCCAATACTGATGTGGTATCCATAACTACAAGTAAGTATAAATATAATAAAACGTGGCCCAGAAAGTTATGATACACTGTGAAGTAGTCTGTTAAATGGAACACAATAAATTAAAATAAATAAGGTGGTCACCGTATATCACAGTTGAGACTGGAAACTGAACGAAAAGTCACAAGAAAAGTAAAATCTGGATAATGAGTTGTAAGCAGACCTTAATAGTCACTAGCGCGGCAATACAAGAAATTAAAATAATAAAAGTAGACACCAATGTCCATAAGCAGAATGCAGGAGACATAAATGGTCACAGACTTGGCAACACAAGAAATTAATATAATAAATGTAGACACCATTGTTCATGAGCATGATGCAGTTATAAAACAAAAATTTCAAGTTGTTGCTTGTTGATGCCACTAGTGATACACAGACACCCAGGATGTTGCGCTTTGTTTGTTAGAAGTCCAATTGATTTATCAATAGCATGCTGACGTTTTTGTAAATCTTGGAAAATACTTGTCCATACTTCTTGCCTAACAATGTTGCCTTCGCGCTGATCACTGTTTTTTTTCCCCGTATGCTGGCAACGAATACCGCAGCGTCTGCGTGCTTCTTGTCAGACGCACTGCAACGTCACAAGTGGTTAAGCGAATCGAATCTTGGCTTTGCCGCTTTGTCAGCGCGTTCCTTTATGCACAGCACGGCACACACGTAAAAAGAAGTCAGGCAGACATGAAAATCAGGCTCCGTCACAGTCCCACGAGCCGTCGGGCGCGCACCTGCAGCACCATTCAAAAATAAACAACGAAGGCTGCAATCACCGTAACTAAGGTAGGAACGAACTACCCAGCGCACTGCTCAACTGTCACACGGAGGCCCGAAATCAATTTCCCTTGGCCTACCTTTACAAGACGTAGTGCTGGGCAGGCAGCAGATCGCCGACTCTTTATCTTCGAAAGTACATGTAAATGGACTAAATGTCCACTGCAGAAACTTGTTCCCAGGTGTTGTTGCTGTAAAAGAAAAATAATAACTCTTTGTGAGCTGGATTCCTTACTGCGGGTAACTTCTCTCCACTCGTCGCCACTTTTAAGAAGTGGAAAAGACGCCATAATTTTGAAAGTAGCAGTTTATTCAAGTAGCAAGGAACAAACCCCGAGGCACACACGTCCAACTTAGACGGCAACTCCCAGCTCTCTCCTGGATTCTACACTCCAGAACCCGGTAGAGAACCATGGAAACCATGCAGATGTCCCGTGCACACAAGGTACAATACAACAGAAGGATGCCTCTGGTTGGTGGATGAGCATTGCAGTCCCCACGGAGCATAAAAACAGTGGAAAGGAAAAGGAGCGTTTCTAAAGAAAGCCTTTCAACCTCATAGATAATTTCAAATGAGCCTTCTTGAGGACTTCCAGGGCAAACCAGAATGCTGAATATTTAGCCTTGCAGGTAAGTCATGTGCCTATTTGTATGCAAAATGTCACCAGCAGCAGTGGTGTGACAAAGTCCTAGTACTCCTCTGCATGATAAACGCTGGACAGACGTAATTCTACACATCCCTCATAATTTCACTCATCCTTAGTTTTTGCTCTTTGTCTGCTTAAGAGGTTTTCTATCCTCCTTGAAGGATTGTGGTCTCTAGATGGGTCAGTCTCCGTCTTATGGAAACATTATACTTTCCCTCCTGTTGAACCTTTAGATTTAATCAATCTGAAACTGCTGACACTGAAGGTATTTCTCTTAGTAGCTTTTACTTCTGGCTGGAGAATTGGGAAGCTGGGAACTTTGTCTTGCACACCGCCCTTTTTGAAGTTTTCTCAAATAGATTGATGTTAACATTAGGTCCTGCTTTCATTCCTAAAGAGGCATCATCTTTTCACTCTGAGCAAGAAATTTTTCTGAATTTGTTTGAGGGCTCGCTTCTCCCAAGGAAATTCTTCTCCACAATCTGGATGTTTTGATTTTTCTCTCAAGACCAGCATACTTCTGCAGTTCAGACTCCTTGTTTGTATACTCTGGACCCATTTCTCGACGGTTGCAGCTTTCCACTCCTACTTCGAGTCATAGGATTTGCAGGCTTATTTCTATGATATTCAAGAGATTCCCTGCCCTCTGGGAGTGCTGGGGATATGAGAGGCGAGGTAGCTTCCTGGGCAGAGGTTCAGCATGCTTCACTGATTGAAATTTGCAGAGCTACTACTTGGGCTGTTCCATCTACTTTCGTACATTACCAATATTTTATGGAACAGGACCAGCTGGTTTTGGTTCCAGGGTTCTCTCTGTCACTATTTAACAAATGTTCTGAGCTCTCCATAATATACATTGGTTCTGGAATAAATATCTGCATGGATGTTGTATGATTCAATGTCCATGTAGAATTTTGTGAATAAGAATAGGGCCAGTCCGCCTCAGCTTGGATTTGGTATTGTTAATTTGTTATGATTGAAGGAGGGAGTGGACGTGGAGATAATGTTTGAATTGCTTACCGAAAATGCCTTTACTTTTAGACCATTCTTCCTTGTTCCAGTCATTACATACCACCCTTTCTTCACTGGTCAATGAGTCGGGCTAACTCAGGAGCTTGGAAATGGGTTCTTCTCATTAGGCGCTGAGCAGAGGGATTAGGAGTTTGTTTAGAATGGAGGCCCAGTCTGGAGAGGTTGACTCCCCTCGTTTGTCATGAATGGAATGAGAAAGTGTCCTCAGAGTAATGGAATTACCGGTAAAGTAATTAAAACATGAAAGCCGCTTGGAGCTTGTGCCTAAATTGACACTGACTGTGGCTACAATAGTAAATACACGAAATTGAAAAAATAGCAATACAAAACGGTGGTGTTATTCAATGTCATGGCCAGTACAACGGTGTAAAAAAACAACTTAACATTATTTTTTTTCCAAACTTGTGATAAAATTGTTTTAAACTACAAAAATGCTTATTAACAAAAGTGAGCAATCTGATCTTTTAACATCTGGTTTAGAATGGGCTTTTGCTCCGTCCAGAGGAATTATACTCTTTCACCTCATGCTGTTGGCTATTTGGTGTACAATTCCGCCTTCTGCAAAGTGCTTCCATTGCGATGTATGAAGAACTATTTTAAATCAGAAAAGTACACTCAATCATCCAATTTTTGTTGCATTCAATTCTTTATCTTCTATGTGCATTTGATCCAGGAAGCAATCTTGGATTTACTACTATTTTCTCAGTATTGGGAAAACCAATAGGGCTGGCTTTAAGGAGCTAAACAGTATTGCTCTATTACTTACCGGTAATCTTCATTACTCCGGGTCCCGTTGTCCTCGTCCCATTCAAAACAAAGTGGAGATAACCATCTCCCGACAGAAAAAAAGAGCAGAGGCATGCTGGGACCCTAATACTGCCCCTCCCACCGGGAGTACATAAGCAGTACTTACCCAGCATCCCGTCTGTACAACCAAGCCCAGACAGTAAGTCCGGCCGCCCGGGAGGGAGGGAGGGAGGGAGGGGCGTATGAATGGGACGAGGACAACGGGACCCGGAGTAATAGAGCATTACCCCCAGGTCCCTTATGTCCTCGTCCCATTCATAAACAAAGTGGAGAATACCAAAGCAGAAAACCAGCCTTCCGAACCCACAATCGCACCCAGGAAACCACACCAAACGCAGCAACCCAAGAGAGCACCGAGAAGGAGGGAAAGGGGGACCGCAGGAAGCAACCGGCCAGCAACCCAGAACAGGACAGCAGGGCCAAAACAAGGACCGGAGACAACCAAGAAAAAAACAGAAGGCCAGGGCCACAAAAAGGAGGCCGCCAACCAGAGAAACAGGAGACAGGGCAACCAGGCCAAAAGGACACGGCCAAGGGACCCACCGGACAAGCCCGCTCAGCCCAGAACCCCCAGGAAGGCACACAGGACCCGGCAGCCGCACAGACACCGAGCAAACCCCGACCGCCCCGGAGAAGGACAAAGAAAGAAGCCCAGCCCAGGCAACAGGGCGCAGGCCCAAGCACCCAGACCAACAAGGAAGGAGGAAGGCACAGGCCAGAAACCGGCCCACCCCACCAAACCGAATGACCCGGCCTCCAGAGAGCACAAAGGGGAAAGCCAAGCAAACCCTGCAGAGGAGGCCAGGACCGTGGAGGAAAACCCAGCACCACCAGGGCCACCAAACGACAACCACCAAGCACCCAGCCCAGAGGGAGGAGCCCCAGCAAGAGCCCGGGAGCAGAACAGGAGCCAGACCCCAACCAAACCGAAAAGGACAGGGAAGGAGACAAAGACCCGAAACTCCAGGAGGCCAAAAGCCCCACAGGGAAGAAGACCGCCAACCGAACAGGGCAGCCAAAAAACCCAGAACAGTCGGAGCAGAGGAGGTAACCCGGAACCGAACAGGCACCGCAAACACAGAGGGCAGACAACAACAGAAACCAACAAGGCGGAGGACCGCACAGGCACCCAACACCCAGGCCAAGCACTCAGCAAGGGCCGGAGCAACGGAAAAGGCCCCAGGGCGCACAGCACCCAGACCAGAAACCCACCAGGCCCGACCCCAGCCAACGCCAAAGAGGAGCCAAGAGACAGCAAAAACCAGGGCAACAAACGCACAAGGAACCAGGAAGCCAGGACCGGAGCCAAGCAACCCACTGAGGCAGGAGGGCCCACAGGCCCAACCAGCCCCTGGAAAGAGCCCATGCAGAGCCCAGGGCAAAAGAAAGGGCAGGGAGGCCGACAGAGACCCCCAGCACACCACCGCCGGACCAAACAGAAGGCCGGAAGAAAAACAAACACAGGAAACCGCCAAAACGGAAACCGGAGGAAGCAAAGAAGGCAGAGGGCCAAGCAGCAGCAGATCCCGGACAACCTGCAGCCAGGAGGGAGGACCCCACAGGCAAGAGGAACCCCACAGAACCGCACCCCAACCAAAGAGGGGGGGCACCAAAACAGACACACACCGGGAACAGAGCCCGGGGAAGCAAGGGAAAAACAGGAGCGAGCCAGGACACCGGAACCAGGAAGAACCAGGAACGCCCAGCAAGACAAGGAGGCCCAGCCAGATGCCATGCCGAACCAGCAGGAAGCCGGCAGACCAGGAGCAGAGGAGGCAACCCCGGACACGCCAACCCAGAAGCACCCAACACCAGGACCCCACACAGGACCGGACAAGGGAACCAGAGGCGAACCAAGCCCGTGAAGAGAACCGCCGGCAGGAGCAGGCCCAGAAGGACCCACCACGACACGGCCTGAAACCAAGAGAGCGCCACGCCAGGACCCACAGAGAGAGCCCAGGCAAGGACGCAAGTCCCAAAAAAAGGGCGACCAACAGACGCCCAAAACCAGCAGAAGCCGGAAAGCCCCAGCAGACCAAAAGAGGGGAAAAAAACAGGCGCCAAGCCAAGGACACAGCAGCAGCGAAAGAGAGCCAGGCCCAAACAGCAGAGGCACGAACCCCAGGGATCCAGAATGCGAACCGCCACCGGAAACACACCCCGGGGGGGACGCAAAGGAAAGGGAGAGCAGGGCCCAACCCCACCAGTCTGAGAAGCCGACAGCCACAGGCACCCCCAGGCGGCCCCAACCAGGAACAAACCAGGCCCGACCAAGCAGAACCACAGAGACCAGGTGAGAGCAGGCTCGCCGGCGGAATCAGGAGGGGCGACCAGGACCCACCGAAAGAAGCCAAAGGCAAGCCCAGGAAACAGAGCAGGGGTGCCGCAGAAGCAGGGGAACACAAGGCCACACCAAGGAAACCCCAGAAGCCAGGAACAGCCAGCGCCAGAGCCAGGAGCAACCAAAGACAACAGCACCCAGCGCGGAAGAGGCAAGAAGCAGAAGACAGCACTCAGCCATCCCCCCACAAAGCAACCCAAGCACACAGGAGGGCCCAGAACACAAGCTCCAGACAAGTGCAAGGAGAACACAACAGCCGCAAAGGAGGCAGCAACAGGGAAAGAAGCCTCCCAGCAAATGCCAACCCCTGAACCCCAGGGAGGCCAGACCCCAGAAAGTAAGGGGACACCGCACACCAACGGACAGAAGGAGCAACCCCGAAGAGAGGCCGCAGAAGCCAGGAAGCGGAGGCACCCAAAAGAGAGCCGAACCGCCCAACGGGGACCGGAAGAAATAAGAGAACCCACGGCACAGCCAAGCAGGGCACACAAACCAGCCGAACCGGATGCCAGCAGAGGAACAGAGCCTGTAGCACAGGCAAGGACCCCCGGAAAGGGAGAGCCGACCCAGGGACCCAGTCCACTCAAGGCCAGACCACAGCACCTGCACCAACAACACCCCGAGGAGCAGGACTGTGCAGGAACATCAGAAAAGCGGGCAGACACCGGCAGGACCAGGATCCCAAGAGAGGGCAAGCCCAAGCGAGCTCACGGCCAAGAGAGGACCACGAACCCCAGCCACACCACCCAGGGAGGCCACGCACCGCAGAGGCAATGCGGCGACGAGCAACAAAGCCCACAGGCACCCAGTGGAGCACAACACAGGAGCCCAGGAGGGAAAAGCGCCGAGTGGACATGCTGGCACAGTCCCGCCGCAAGCGGCAGCGGATGCGCGGTGCCAGCCCCGGCTGCCCGAGGCAGCCCGGGAGCAGGAGGCCGCTGAGGCAGAGAGCCAGGCCGGCGACCAGGCCCCCGCAGGGGATACAAGCCCAAAAAGACAGCACACACGGTGAACCAAAACACCGGCAGCACTGCACACCCCAGCACGCCAGCCCAGCCACCCGGAACACCCAGGAGGGCAGGATCCAAGGACGATGAACAGCCCAAACAGGCAAGAACCCCAGCCCCGCAGACAAACTCATGAGGGCAGAAGCGGGGATGCAGCGTAGTGGCAGAGTGCATGCCACGCAAACAGGAGGCCCCAGGAACAATCCCCGGCAACACCAGGAGTCACCGCCGCCCAACATGGCCATGCCCAGAAGGCCAACCCTCCAAAAACGGAACAGGGGCGGGTGGACCGGCACCACACACAAAAAAGAGGCGCCACCGGGCCAGGAACCAGGACCGAGCCACACACCACCGGGCACCCGCCCCCCCAGCCCAGCAGGAGAGAGGGGGCCGGGGAGCAAGCGAGAGGAGCACGAGGCCCCGAGCGAAGCCGGCACACAGCACAGCGCAGCGCGGCACCGTGCCGCCACAGCCCGAGCTCGAAGAACGTAGCAGCCAGCAGCGCGGGCCGAGCAGGAAGCGCCCAAAAGGACGGCGGCGCCCAGCAGCCAACAGCCAAGAGGCAGCGGCAGAACGCATGCCCCACATGCAGGAGGCACCGAAAACCACCACCAGGAGGCACAGGAGCCCGGCAGCAGAAGGCCATCAACAGCAATCAAGGACGGCAGGCAGCAGCTACAGAATACCAAGAAACGCACTGCTGTAGCTCAGATATGCTACAGAGGAAGACATCCTGATGATCCATTAATGAGAAAGCGAAGCAGCCCTGTCGTGCCATAAAATGTACTCGACTGCACAAATTCCAGTGTATACACGAACAGAAACACTGAGCCATCGTGCGCACCCCGGGAACGGAACATCACCTCACACTGGGGCCTATACAGAGTGTGGCGGACACGGGGAAAAGGCTTGAAGAAAACCAACCCTCGCAGCACCCAGAAGTAGCGCGTCACCGCCGTTGGCGTTACCACCTGCAGCTGCGGTGGGACTCGGTCACCCAGCATCCTACCGGGCAGAAGGAGGAGCTAGGAGCCGCACTCCTTCAAAATCACCGAATCAGACCTGCAGCGCAGGCAACCTGAAACAGCCCCCAACAACGAGCACACCCGCAGGAGAAAAGGAGCAAAAAAAACGCTACGCGGGACTCACCTGGGGCAGGGGCCGGACACCACCAGCAGCAAGGCCCCACCCCAACAGCGGGAAGGCACGGCACACAGCAAACGTGGCACGTCTCCCAACCATTCCAGCCTCAGGAAGACGTGCACACGACCCGGAAGCACCCGGGAGGCGCACCAGCCGCAAAGGGCCCGCAGGCCAGGCAGCTCACCGGCCATCACCGTCATGACCCCCAGCAAGCCCGGCAGGCCAGGGGACAGACCAGGAAACCCCCCGCCCGCACAGCCAGGCAGCCGGGTGCGGGGAGGAAGAAAAGAACGAAACTCCAGCCCAGCAGGAGCAGCGAAACAGCACACCACGTCCATTCTGTCGACAGACAGAAAAAAAGAACAGACGGGATGCTGGGTAAGTACTGCTTATGTACTCCCGGTGGGAGGGGCAGTATTAGGGTCCCAGCATGCCTCTGCTCTTTTTTTCAGTCGGGAGATGGTTATCTCCACTTTGTTTATGAATGGGACGAGGACATAAGGGACCTGGGGGTAATTGTGAGCGCCACACACGGAAAGAGCATTTGCGAATATGCATTTGGCACTTTAAAGCTAGGCCTATTGGCTTTGCTATTATTATTTTGCTAATATAGCTATAAATATGTCACATTTTCAAGTGTTTGTCTTTATTTGTTAAGGAACTTTTACTATTAGTCTATCACTATTTGTTTCAAACTAAATGCATTTGAAAGCAAACATTTTGAACTTTTACCCTACGTGTGCCATACATGAATTCCATGGAGGCCAGCAAAAACACTATGGGAGCGCAATCCCTGTAATTTACCCCTTGTAATTTGCCACTTGTAATTTACCACTGTGACATCTTTTCATGGGAAACAACTGATTTGGTGATCTTTTCCCATCTCACTCGGAACTCCAGGGACCTGGCAAAGGTGGTGGAATTCAGATGGTGAGCCGTCATCTCCCGTTTCCCCCATCACCCTGATCCCTACACAGATCCACCGGAGGAGGAGGAATAAAGGGATACGGTTGCACCCTCATACTCCTTCTTCCATGCCTTTCGTGCTTAGAAATCCTCATGATGTTGTGGATCACCACCACGCTCAGGACCATAGAGAGCCGTTGCAAGCATGACTCTGCCTCTCTCCCTGCTCTCTTTAAGAGAGCAGGGACAGTACATTCAGGAAGGGAGAGGGGTGAATCACTGAGTGAAGCGGGCAGGGCTGCAGCGAGTTAAATTCTATGTATATGAAGGGGAGAGACAGGGGCTGTGGATGAATGCTGAGGAGGGTGTTTTATACATTGAGATGCTGTTGGCGAGGCATTAGGAGGGGCAGAAGAGAAGGTTGTGTATGGGTATCCCATGACTGTTATCCTTCTCCACTGATGCTCTGCATGGTCAGTGTGAGGAGGGACCTGTGGATGGGAAAATCAAAGCAAACAATTCAGAAAGGGCAGCTGTAAACAAACATGGCATTTTTCATTGGAAGCACAAACATCTCAAGCTTCACTCTTGATGGCTCTGATATCACTCAGAAGCATTAATAGCTCCCTACATTCTTGCATATTTAGTGCACATAATTCGAAGGTATATGGGGCCTCGCTGGTGTCATGTAATTGCCTTTGCTTCAATGTACGTCAGTGGGAAAAATGAGATCCCCTTCAATTTTCTTTTGTTTCAAAATGTTAGGGTACAGCATCAGTGGCAGCTGGTGGAATTTAAAAGTGGTGGGGCGCAACACCAATTAATACTTTTTGGCATGCAAGCAATCGAAGTGAGCGAGCCTGATTGTTCTGAGGGAGGTTTGGGGGAGGTTCCCCTGAGAACATTTTTAAAAATGTTTTATATTGGTGCAATATTCAGCACTATACATGTTTGACTATGTGTGCTTTGTCGAGAGTGGGTGTGCAAGTGTTTGCAAAAAAAGCGGGTTTTTTTGTGTTTATATATGTGTAGAGGAAACCCCTTTGTGTGCAAGCCTATGTGCACAAAGTGCATGTACATATGAACTGACGCTTGTGTGCATTGCAGTAAGTGTGTGCACATGTGTGCACTGTACTGTTGCACAAATGTAAGCATCTGTGACTTGACTATGTGTGAACAAATGCGTATATTTTAGCAAGTGGGTCACAGCGTGAGTTTGCAAGAGCGTGTTTGCTAGAATGTTTGTGTGCGCGTTCAGTGAGTGAATATTCATGAAATGAGAGATTGATTTGATACTAACAGCTGAGGGAGCTGTTTTCCACAGGTGGAAAGTGCACTCTCTGTGAACGAAGTAGCCTGGATTCATATGACCAATCCTCAGTGCTTTAAATGGGCCAGTACTGTCCGGTACGGAGTACCGGCACTTTTTTATTTTGAGAGGTGTTCCGGCACTTCTCAAGAGAAATGCTATACTTTTAATTGGAGAGTACCAGCACTTCTCAGAAACAAGCAGGTACTCTGGTACAGAGTACCTGCACTTCCATTTTTCCATTTCAAGCACTGCCAATCCTAATTCATTAGCCAGTGCTACTGCTATCTCCATTATTCACAAAAGAATTGGGTGAAAAGTGAAAACATTAAACACGTCGATTTTAAAGACAATTCCAAAGTGTCTTCTTCAGTTTTTCTTCAGAGACAGGCTGTGTCCCTATAAATACGGCAGGCAGGAAGACTTAGCATGTATGTTATATTTAATTGTAGCCCCCACCCTCAATTCAGCTCTTCTTGGTAACTTGAAAAAACAAACCTGCTGTGCGCTCGTTTACGGTGGCCGCAGACGCCTTTCATTTTCCAACTGGTGCCTGTAGTGTCACTTTAGGTCGGGACTGGAGCAGCTTGATGGTGTCCGTTGCGCGCCATAAAGAGCCAACATGTACACGTGCTGATAATCCCGGAAATAGGAAGAGCTCAACTCAATCATAACCCATGCCCCCAGCTTACATTATCCAATGAAAAAGCCTAACAGTGCGAAGGCGAAAGGAGTGCTGCAATGGTTGCCACCCACTGCACTGTGTTGCTGTCGGCCAGCCCCACCCCTTCCTCTTAATGTGAATGAGGCTCTGCTGACCGCGCCCTGGGCCACGTCAGAAGCGCCCCATTTGAAGCCTATTCACTGCTGCTTGGTGCAGCCACTCCCATCAGGCTGATGTCACTCTCCTCGCTTGTGCCTTGAGGGCGAGGAATTATCCTCACCCAGTTCAGCACATGCGTAGGAGGACTCTCGTCCGAGGGTCCGACCTCACAAAAAAAAACGATATTAAAATGTTTCTTAGGGTAGAAGTGGAGCACCAAGCAGTGAGCATTTAAAGCTGCTCCATGGTGTTAATTTTCTCCCTTTTGTCTCCGCTCCGAAGCTGGGAGGGCAACACCCCCTTCGCCCGTTAATACCAGCCGCCACGGTACAACATAGGGGTGTTTTGTAGACATCAGTAGTAGTTTCCTTGTTTCATGTTATTTATAAAAATGAATTAATCTACTCATACGGCATCCCGTGGGCGTCCATCAGACAGATCATTGACAGAATATTGTGTGTACAGAATATTGCGTCAAAATCTCGAGGACCAAAATATTGAGAAGGTAAGTGCCAATAGGTAAGTATGGATTTACTATTCTTAACTCCACATCTGCATACCTTGAAGATATATATATATATATATCATCAAGGTACATATATGTGGATTTATATATAGTAAAACTTTGCTTACCTATAGAAACTTACCTTCACAATATTTGTGTCTTCTATATTCTTGACACGATATTTTGTCCCCATGATAATATTTCCTCCGAGATTTTGTGTAAACACCCCATCAGGCACCCTCTTTGCTCGCATTCTGGAGTGAAGTACTCCTGGTTCTGTCACCTTCGACCTTTGGCACTGACCTCCTGTCCATGTCATGGCTAGCTCACCCAATATGATGGCCACACAGGAGTGAAAAGGCAAAGCCCAACTCCTGTTCCAGGCCCAGCCCACATTCAAAAGTACAAAGTTGGGTAGAAAAAGGAAAAACAAATGGAAAAAGAATAAGGGCTACATTTCCGTGATATTGGAGAAACGTGTCATAAAACCCGCACAGAGTCATCCGTCTCAGTCGTCATGTAATCGAGGGAGAGATGGCGGCAATGTGCATATACTGTTAGTCATGTTAATCCCACCACTTCAACACATATCACATTAGCAGGAAGAACAATGGACTGGAACAATACATACATTTCCCGCTTCGTTACATCCTCTCGCTTCTCGTCTGCCATCAGTCATTTGTTGGGAGGCCTCTGGATCCCGAAACAAATAACAAGCAGCATACAACTCGCCGACACCTGCCACTGCAATCCAATTACACTGGAACGAAGTAGCAGGCAGGAGGCAGCATCAAGCGCCCTGTGAAACCCAATGGAATAAAACAGCCTCTGCCATTGGTCCACCCTTCTTTGTCAATGCACTCCCATAAAAGGCCACCGTACCACACTCCTCAGCATATCACAGCGCGTCCTACAATTATTGCTCTCTAGATTTCGGAATAGGGTTGGGTATTTACAACTGGTTGGGTTGTATAAATCACTATCCCCAGGTGAGGTATTTACTATGCGTGGTGAATACCTACCACTGCGATATTTTTAAAAGGACATAACATGTGGAATGGCTCTTAACACACCAAATTCAGCATATTTTCCCTTTTTCCGCACTTTTTCCCCTGAAAAATGTCGGCAGGTTCGACCTGCTGAAATTTATTAGAGGAAAACTGCAAGGGTGTGATGATTATCATACACCTCCTAATTCCGATCTGCTCAGGGATCAGAAATTAACTCATGTGTCTGGTACGTCTTTTTCAAAAGAAATTCAGGGGCTGCTCCTCCTCTATGGTGGAGGAGCGTCGCCCCACTGCTTTTAAGCAGTTCAAAGTAGGAAACATAAAATGATAATAACTTTAGTTATTATTATTTTATGCTTCATGCTGCTCTGCGGGCGGGCGGGTGGGCGGGGCTGCTCTGCTCTTGGAGCAGGACAGGGGACGAGTGGTTTGCCCACTCCAAAGTGTGAAATGACTGTTTGGTCGGCCTTCTCGGACCGCCCAAACCAGTCATGTGCACTTTCCCTGTTCTCCATGCAGGCTGCTGCCCACCCCTCCAGGCCCTTGGCTGATCGCCATGTCATGGCGCTCAGACCAATTACAACGCTGCATTGCAGCATTGTGATTGGTCAGTGGGGCCTGGCTGCTTCCTGATCCAAGACGAGGAGAGCAGGAGCAGCGCGGGACCCAGCAGCAAGGTAAGTTTTTTTTCTTCTTGTATTGCGCACCACAACCCCCCCTCCACCCTTGCGACTCCCCCATGACATCCTCCCCCCCCCCCGGCACCCGAGAGCCATGCCGGCCACCACTGAAAATAATGGATAACAAGGGACAATCTTCAAGAGTCACACTAGGCCAAAAAATTTAATTAAACTCTGAATTCTCGAATAAAACACTGCCTTTTTCATTTGCAGCATTGGAATACCAGATATTTAGCAAGGCATTCTGCTACTCCCCATTATGTTTGTTTTTAACTATCAACAATAATCTAATGGTGACGAGGGGGAGGGTAATACACTCACTGCCTGCACCCGTCCTCCCAAGGCATTATGGTAAATGAAGTCCTCAAAGGTGTTGATACTCACAATCATTTACGTTTTTGCCACCCAGTATTGGCACAGCCAGTGCGGGGTAAACTTGGGTACATGCTTCATGATTACTTGGCAATCATCAACAAGAAGGGAGCCAATTCGGGGGTGTTTAGCAAGCTGCAATCAGTATTTCAGGTTCTGTATCACTGCATGTACACAAGTCCATCCCCAGGGTTTGTCAATCTAATATATTTAAACAGTTGGGCAGTGGAGCAGGCTGACTGCCTGACGGAATCAGTCGTCCTTAGGTTTTATGGTAAGTGTGGTCTTCAATGGTGTAGAAACAGTCACTAAAGAATTTGCCAGCCAGATGTGGCACACCCTCTACTGGATTTTCTTGGACATGTTTCATACATACTCAGCACTCATCGGGAAGACGTAATCCAGTTTTGGGGTGCTTGGAAAGCTGATTTCAGTACTTCAGGGTCTGTACCATTCCCTAGCACACACATACACCTCCAGAGTACGTCTCTCTGATAAATTAAGTCAACAGAGGGAGGTGCTGTGGCTCACGAGCCATTTGGGACGCATCTGAGCATGTTAAGCCACAGGTGCTGGAAGTAGGGGTGTGGGAGGTGCTGCAGCACCCCCAAAATAAGCATGCTGGAGTTCAGCAGGCGAATGATCAATAAATGTGCTTTTAAATTTTGTTTTTATCTTGGCACATTTGTGGTGTTTGAAGATAGAGGCCAACTTTCAGGCCTTGTCTTCTGACAAATTGCTGTTTATTCTTTTAACATGGAGATTAGCATTTAATTTTCTTTCTGTAACCACAAAGTTAGAGCATTTTGTGGGGCGCTCTATCAGACAATCTTGCTGGGGTACAGGGAGTGTGAAAGGAAAGGCTGTATCAGTTTTTTTTTTAACACACAACAATATTTCGATACCTGTAAATGAACAGTGGAAATATTCGAAAGATATCTGCAGGTGGAAAGCACAAAGGAAGGACATTTTGTTGTAATTCTGAGGTGTGACGAAAATCAGGATTTTAATAGGATCAAAACAAAGCAAGACACTTTACTTGCTGAAGTGCAAATGATAAATATTTCCTGAAACACAATTTTAACACATTATCGTTTGCCTGCTATGGTTTTATCAGTAAAACTGCCTCTCCGTGCAAATTTTGTGTCCATTTCAATGGAAAATGTGAATTCTGTAAAATTCTGTAATCCAAAGAGCACCTCTGGCATACCACACCCTTACTCTACTGGTAAATGGGTGTGGTTCATTCGCTGTTCTTATTCTTTGTGTGACACGTGGGTTTTTCACTGTTCCTATGACCTCAGGGATGTAACATTTATGGCAGCACCCTCACTCTGCAATTTGTTCCATCACCACTGTCTTAAGCCCCCTGAAAAAATGACTGTTGTCTGATGGTGAAAGCCAAATATCTTCAGGCGCGGGCCTCGAGATGTCCTGCAGTAGCTGCTGTTGGATTGCTCTGTGAATACCTTTGACTGTAAGTACAAGAACTACAATGAACTGCATGCACCTTAGTACACATGGGAGGTTGCTGCTAACAAGCCTGCGTTGTGCTCCCACCCCCTTGGAATACTCCAGTGTGTCTTTTGATAAAGCGTTTGTGCAACAAAGAGGTTTTATAGCACTAATAAACTGAAGGGAGCGCAGACACAGCCTGAGTAATTTAATAAAATGAGATATAACAAAATACATGGCAGTAACAAAACTGGCCTTTAATAGCATTTGAAAGTAGTATGTCATAAGACAGAGCTGGGCTGGTAGCTTGCTCTGGGCAGCAGGGGCCAAAAGAGAGAAAGAATGACTTCTGCTATGCTGCAGATGAAAGCAACGTTTATAAATGCAGATTACCAGGACTAGGCAGAGTTTGTTCTTCAAGAATCCTGGAGCTTTTCCATACAGAGAGTGATGTGATGAACAACGCATCGCCCTCTCGCCGGGCCAGCATGTCTTAGTGCCGCAGCATTGCTTCAGGGAAGCCTTGGCGCTTGAGAGACCGGTACTAGTGGCCTTACTCCTGGGAGCCTAGGTGTCCTCTAACTCCCTGCAGGGACCTACCAAAACTGAGATGGGGGGTGGCAGCCGGCACGGGGGTGGGTGTAAATGGTGCGGGCAGGGGGTAAAGGGATCTAAAATAAGAAAAAAACTCTCCTCCTCGTCCCTCCGCACCGCCAGAACAGGAAGCACATCCAGGCTCCCCTAAGCCAATCACAATGCTGCAATGCAGCGTTGTGATTGGTCTGAGCCCCAGGGAATGGGAGCCTGGGCAAGTTCTCCACCCAGGCTGTAATGCAGCCTGGTTGGAGAACATGCAAAGTGCGCATGACTGTTTGGCCGACCCGAGACGGCTGGCCAAACATTTATGCGCACTTACAAAGTGTGCTCACCACTCCCCCTGCTCCTGTCGTCAGAGCAGCCCCGCCCACCCTGCAAAGCTGTCACAGCAGGACAAAATAAAATGATAATAACCTTGAGTTATTATCATTTTGTTTTTCCTTTGCTTCACTGCTGCAAAGCAGTGGGGCTACGCTCCTCCGTCGTAGCGGAGGAGCCGCCACTGGAGGTGGGACCGTCCATGGCAGATAAGATGGCCCTGACAAAAGATGGCCTGGAAGGCAAGACCAAGAATGAGAGTATCAAGATCATAGTCCTTGCTGAGTTTAACTAGAACAAGGGCGTTAAGGTGAGCCAGGAATGTAAGCTGTGGCAGAACATGTATCCCAGGGAGGCATCAACCTGATGCTGGACTTAGTTGACTCATGAGGGCTGTGGCTATAGGCACAGGCATAGGAGAATACCCATGGAGCCATTGAGAGCCCCATGGCAGCATAAAAGGATAAGTGAGCTCAATACAGATGGCCAATGGATCCCCACAAGGACCAGAGAAGGAAATAGAGAGCCTGAGAGAGGGTCCATGATATACTCTTTAGGATGGATTCCATGATTTGCTTTCTCTTCTTCCTATGCCATCAGAAAAGTCATATATTAGAATAGCATTAAAGATGCTTTGTGTTTTTTTTTTTTTAAAAAGGACCCCTCTAGTGTCCCAAAAAGCGGCAAATGAAAACTGTAAGGGGCACATGCATTAAGCATTTTTGCTTTTGCAAACGGGCAGATTTTGGAGAATCGGCCCGTTTGCGAACGCAAAAAATGCTTTTCAGATGCAGCAAACCCTATTTTGCGATTCAGTGACCTGTTAACGAATCGCAAAATGGGTTTGCGATTCGTTTTTAGGAAGGGGCGTGTTTAGGGCGTCCCTTCCTAATACCGAATTGCATCGGTATGTAGGAATGTTTTGTGACCGAAATGCGGTCGCGAAACATTCGCATTTTACCAGCTACTTTAACTAGTTGGTAACCCATTTGCAAATGGGAAGCTCTTTGTGAATGTTTGTTACAGCTTTTTTTTAAGGGCAGGCAGTGGTCCCACGGACCACTGCCTACTCTTAAAAAATGAAAAGAAAACTTTTCATTTTACTTTTTGTAAAGCATCTCGTTTTCCTTTAAGGAAAACGGACTGCTTTACAAAAAAAAAGATTGCTTTATTTAAAAGCACAAGCCTAACTGGGGTAAACTCTCTCTTTCTTTGATTGTTTATTTAAAAGCAATTACGGACATGGTGGTCTGCTGACCTCAGCAGGCCACCATCCCTGTGATTTTTGCGATTCCTAGGGGGTAGCAAATTGTGATCTACCTCATTAATATTAATGAGGTAGAGCGATTTGTGAACTCTTAGGAATCGCTATCCGACACTTTTTGAGTTTCATACATTGTAAATTGCGTTTACCTAATTGCGTTTCTCAGGGATTCTCAATTAGGTATTCACAATTTACAATTTTGATGCATGTAGCCCCATATGCTTTGAGCAGCAAATTTCTTGGCCCCGGTGAAAATACCTGCAGCAACCTTTTGAACAATCTGGAGCCCATTACGATGGTTCTTGGCAACAGCTAAGTAAAGAGAGCTTCCTTAATATACCTAGTCATTAAGGGCAGTAACAGCTACCGATTTGCTCCAGTGGGTAAGAGAGGGCAAGCTCTAACACTAAATTTAAAATGTAAAAACAGGTGGAAGTCACAGCTGAGATCTGAGGGTCACGTAAAATGTCTGTGTCCAAGATAAACCTAAGTTTTCTTTTTACCTTTCAAAGTGGTTTGGGGCATGGTCCAGGTTCTGAAGTCCAGAGGTTAAAATGCTTCCTTCAGTAAGTCTTCATAGTCACCGACAACTATGGCTTTGTTTTCAGTGAGGTTTAACTCGAGCAGCTGGGTGCCCATCCAAGTCTGAAGACAGTTGTTGATGTACTTACTTAGAGTTAGATCCAAATGAAGTAAGATCTGGGTGTCAAACTCATACACGTATATGTGGCACCTACTTGATTGAATGAGACTAGCCAGAGTTTCAAGAAAGATATTAATATTGCTCTGTGTATTGTGAAACCCTAGGGAACTCCAAAGGGAAGCCTTTTATGTTCAGAGATTTGATATGGCACAGACACTGAGGGGTCGATTCCGATCCCGGCCGGAAGCGCACCTAACAGTATTCGTCCGGAAAAAAACCCAGCCAATTGCATGTTTTCCGACCGATTCGAACATTCGTCCGGACAAACAAGTATGATGCGTATAACAACCCAGTTTCCGAGCGAGCCGTACTTACCCAATTCAGCTCCTGTTCCCCGCCCGAGCCGGATCCGTAAACGCCGAATCGAGTCGTACGGAAGCAAATACACAGCACCTTCCGGCCGGACGAGTACGATGCGCACTCCGTACGTGCCGAACCCGTAGCTACGTCCGGGACGTTTGAGCATCCGGGCGAGCCGTACATAAGCTCCGTTTCGCGCCACAAGACGATCCACGGCTACGAGACGAACAAGCCTGCTACGAGTACGAGTCGAAGACACGAGAAACCCGAACGAGACGATCCAAGCATGAATCCCATTGCGCAGGTCCTACCTATACTCTACATCTATTACCGGGATCGGCACGGACGCGTACGGCGCAGACGGTAAGTCAAACACCAACAATACAAACAAACGACACATACCCGAAATATGTCACACACACATAGGGATGCACAAATGATGTACACTAGCAACATCAGAACCATAGGGGTGGGATGGCCATCACCAATGCCATACACACCCATAGGGGGCTGGATGCCTGCCACTACCACCACCCCACTCAGGGGGGCTGGATGCCTGTCACTACTACCATCCCCACCCTTAGGGGGATGGATGCCTACCACTACCACCACCCCTACTCAGGGGGCCTGGATGCCTACTACTACCACCACCCCTACTCAGGGGGGCTGGATGCCTGCCACCACCACCACCCCTACTCAGGGGGCCTGGATGCCTACCACTACCACCACCCCTACTCAGGGGGGCTGGATGCCTGCCACTACCACCACCCCTACTCAGGGGTGCCTGGATGCCTACCACTACCACCACCCCTACTCAGGGGGGCCTGGATGCCTGTCACTACTACCATCCCCACCCTCAGGGGGCTGGATGCCTACCACTACCACCACCACCCCACTCAGGGGGGGCTCGATGCCTGTCACTACTACCATCCCCACCCTTAGGGGGATGGATGCCTACCACTACCACCACCTCTACTCAGGGGGGCCTGGATGCCTACCACTACCACCACCCCTACTCGGGGGGCTGGATGCCTGCCACTACCACCACCCCACTCAGGGGGCTCGATGACTGTCACTACTACCATCCCCACCCTTAGGGGATGGATGCCTACCACTACCACCACCCCTACTCAGGGGGCCTGGATGCCTACTACTACCACCACCCCTACTCAGGGGGCTGGATGCCTGCCACCACCACCACCCCTACTCAGGGGGCCTGGATGCCTGTCACTACTACCATCCCCACCCTTAGGGGGATGGATGCCTGCCACTACCACCACCCCTACTCAGGGGGGCCTGGATGCCTGCCACTACCACCACCCCTACTCAGGGGTGCCTTGATGCTTGTCACTACTACCATCCCCACCCTCAGGGGGCTGGATGCCTACCACTACCACCACCCCACTCAGGGGGGGCTCGATACCTGTCACTACTACCATCCCCACCCTTAGGGGGATGGATGCCTACCACTACCACCACCCCTACTCAGGGGGCCTGGATGCCTACCACTACCACCACCCCTACTCGGGGGCTGGATGCCTGCCACTACCACCACCCCACTCAGGGGGCTCGATGACTGTCACTACTACCATCCCCACCCTTAGGGGGATGGATGCCTACCACTACCACCACCCCTACTCAGGGGGGCCTGGATGCCTACTACTACCACCACCCCTACTCAGGGGGGGCTGGATGCCTGCCACCACCACCACCCCTACTCAGGGGGGCCTGGATGCCTGTCACTACTACCATCCCCACCCTTAGGGGGATGGATGCCTGCCACTACCACCACCCCTACTCAGGGGTGCCTGGATGCCTGCCACTACCACCACCCCTACTCAGGGGTGCCTGGATGCTTGTCACTACTACCATCCCCACCCTCAGGGGGCTGGATGCCTACCACTACCACCACCCCTACTCAGGGGGCCTGGATGCCTGTCACTACTACCATCCCCACCCTCAGGGGGCTGGATGCCTACCACTACCACCACCCCTACTCAGGGGGGCCTGGATGCCTACTACTACCACCACCCCTACTCAGGGGGGGCTGGATGCCTGCCACCACCACCACACCTACTCAGGGGGCCTGGATGCCTGTCACTACTACCATCCCCACCCTTAGGGGATGGATGCCTGCCACTACCACCACCCCTACTCAGGGGGCCTGGATGCCTACCACTACCACCACCCCTACTCAGGGGGCCTGGATGCCTGTCACAACTACCATCCCCACCCTTAGGGGGATGGATGCCTACCACTACCACCACCCCTACTCAGGGGGCCTGGATGCCTACCACTACCACCACCCCTACTCAGGGGGCCTGGATGCCTGTCACTACTACCATCCCCACTCATGGGGGGATGGATGCCTACCACTACCACCACCCCTACTCAGGGGGCCTGGATGCCTGTCACTACTACCATCCCCACCCTTAGGGGATGGATGCCTGCCACTACCACCACCCCTACTCAGGGGGCCTGGATGCCTACCACTACCACCACCCCTACTCAGGAGGGCCTGGATGCCTGTCACTACTACCATCCCCACCCTCAGGGGGCTGGATGCCTACCACTACCACCACCCCTACTCAGGGGGGCTGGATGCCTGCCACTACCACCACCCCA